>JAXQQM020072708.1:0-94907 GCA_034641835.2 Pinus albicaulis | reverse complement strand
CAGAGGCACATCGGGATATGGTCTATGGTACAGACAGGAGGATGGAGTGAAGCTTTCTGGTTTCACTGATGCAGATTGGGCGGGGAGCCCAACGGACCGGAAGAGCACTTCTGGAGGAGTTTTCAGCATTGGATCGACGAGCGGTTTCTGGTACGGCGGGAAAGCGGAATCAACGTGCTTTTCCGGTTCGAGCGAGTAGGAGTACATGGCAGCAAGCTTGGCGCATGTGAGGCTATTTGGATGAGAAGATCTCGCGAGGTTTGTTCGGACCATTTTGGAGCCTACAGTGATTTACTGTGATAACCAGAGCTGCATCAAGCTCTCGGCTAATCCAGTTTTTCATGATAGGTCCAAACATATCGACATCGGGTACCATCACATCAGAGATTGTGTTCAGCGGAGGATCATGATGCTTTCATATGTTCCCACGGAGGATCAGGATGCCGACATCCTGACGAAGGCGCTCACCGGGAGCAAGTTCGAATTCCACAGAGGCAGGATAGGGATTGCAGATAATCCATATCTTGCTGAGAGGGAGTGTTGAGAATGCAGCAAGATGATGGAGCTTAGTGAAATGAAGTCGCCTTCACTAAGTGGGCCCGCAGGCAAATTCTGGCGCAAAGTCTATTTTTTAGACTATGTCTATTTTTAGACATACGGAGCATAATTTGGGAATTCTACTTGGAGATTCTTGAAGTATGCGACATGTCGGTAAAAATAGATGAGACCCTATTTTGTAGGACCCAGACTATTTTTAGACTGATCTCCTAAAAATATGGAAGTCAAATATTATTTACCCTTAATAATATTTTGACTATAAACAGCAGTTTACTCTCTTGGCGCACTTGAGTTTGAGTCATGGAGGTGACTCATGCAACTGACACAAGGAATCACGTGGTTCCTAGGGTTTGATGGCATCTTGCATGGTTGGCTTCAGTTAGACTTCAGTGGCAGGAGTTTTGGAGGAGTTAACGGGACAAGTAGTGGAGTTGTGTTCTGTTTGTTTTAGTTGAAATAGTTGGGATTAGTTAACTAACTAATCAACTAGATATGAGTGGAGTAAATTAAATAATATTTAATTTACTAAATATTAACTCATTAGTCAACTCAAGAACACTTGAGTTCACTACAGTGCATGATCAGTTCAGTGGAGACCAGTGGAAGAGGTAGATGAAAGGGTGAGTAAAGCTATCAGTTGGTAGATTTGTTTTGCATGAGATTTGCATTACACTTGGAGGAATTTTCCATGACAATTACGCAATCAAGGGAAGGGGATTCGAACCTTGAACCTCTTCATATACAGGCCATGATTGCGCAATAGAGGCAAGGCAATTGGCGGAGAGTTTTGAACCTCAAACTTGTTCAAAACTGAGTCAGATTGTGAGTAACTTCATGAGAGAGTACTGAGTACTTGTGAGGAGTATTGTACTTGTTTGGTTACTTGATTTCTCCATTATAATATACACAATAGCTGCGGGGTTTTCAGCTATAGGCTTTCCCCATACATACTGAGTTAAAGTGTGATTGATTTGATGTGTGATTGCTTCTGTTATTTCCGCATGTGACAATTAATTGTAGAAGAAGGTTATGTGTTATGTATGCAATTCGAAATTGATATATGACCAGGTTAATCTTCAGTGAATAAGTGATTTATTCAGCAAATTTCTACACAATCACCCTCTGATACCATGTAGAAATTTGAATAATTGATATATTATTCACCGAGATTCTCCTGATCACAAACTATTTTAGCTTCATGCATAATACAGAATCTCTTCTACCATTGATCATCACATGTGGAAATAAAATCAATTGCATGCACACATTAAAACCAGAAACAATCACACATATGAACACAATATTTAATGGGAAAGCTTAAAGCTGAAAACCCCAACTATCTGTATATTATACATGTCATGGAGATCATGTAACAATTATAGTACAAAGCTTCTCACAAGCTCTCATGCACACCCTCAATTGCTACACACTATCAAGCTAGATCTAGCAAAACTCATGCTCCAACCTCTTGCCACTTGATAGCCAGCCTCTATTGCGTGTTTCAATGCTATGGGATGGCCTCTTTATATAGATAAACCACCTGGCTTGGACTGCGCAATCCTCATGGGTTACTCCACCTATCTGTGTGTTGCAAATAGCAACAGTATAGTCACAACTGATAGTTAACCTGCTCTTTCACCTATTTCTGCACTGGTCTCCACTGAAACTGTACATGCACTGAAGTTAACTGATGCATTCTTTAGTTGATTTATGAGTTTATAATTAGTGAATTAATTAATAATTAATTCACACCACTCTCACTAATTTTATCAATTAGTTAAACTGAATACAAATAGCTCAACTATGTTTAGATTAGTTAAACTGAACACAACTCCATTAACTCCTCAATCAACTCCACCAAACTCTGTCACATGAGTTCTAACTGAAGTCTTTAATGCAATAGCTCAACTAAACCCTAGGAATAGTGTAATTCCTTCTGTCAGCTGCATGTGCCACATCCAGGCATCAAACTGAAGTGCTCCAAGAGAATAAGATAATGCTTAGAATCTAAATATTATTAAGAGCTAATAATATTTGACATATCTATTTTTAGACTGGCAATCTAAAATTAGATTCCGCCCAGTATGTCTAAAAATAGAAGTCCATCTATTTTTTCCGACTTGACCAACCATCCATAAATAGCATCCTGCAACTCATAGAACATGATCCTATGTCTAAAAATAGACATAGTCTAAAAATAGACATAGTCTAAAAATAGACTTTGCGCCAAAAATAGCCTGCGGGCCCACTTAGTGAAGGCGACTCCTTTCCACTAAGCTCATCATCTTGTTGCAATCTCAACACGTGGTAGGTAAGGGTTGCAGGAGCAGGTATGCCAACATGCCTGGAAATCCCTTTCTGAGAATGGGGAATGCAAATGGGCCAGGAACTCCTTAGAGTTGGATTGGCTCAAGCTTGAGAGGGGTAGCATCATAGGGTGCCTTAATAAACTCTTGACGTTGGGACCGAGTACTAGAGTTGATATGGAGGTCTGCAAAACCCCTGAGACAAAGCCATGGTCGAAATAACCAGCTCATGGAAATCATGGTGGGGTTAATACTTTCTCTTATGACAATCATAAATATCCTCATCTTATGCATTGCATAAGGCAGGGTCAAGATACCTTAGTCGGGCCATGGCGGAGATCAAGTGTTAGTTCAATGTAACGTAGAGAGGAGTGCCATAAACTTATAACACGATCTGGCTAAACCTTATCCTTAACTAAGTAGAACCCTAGTCGTGGAAGCTTTGCATTAGCATGGGATGATTTCCTTTAATGTGATTGGACGAAGTATTGTGACAGGGTTGGTGGGATGACATCAATTGAGATGAGTTGGCTGACATGCCAACTCATAAATCTTGTGATTTGTTAGAGGTTGACAAATCGACATATTTAGGTTCACACCGGAATGGTTGCAAGAATGTAGGTGAAAGAGAGTCAGGGTAAACCACTCATATGATGTCGATAGCATGATATGAGCTCAAGAATAACCACATTGGCTAGGAGCATGGGAGAGGGATGACATCACCTGATGCCACCCCAGAAGTCTCACCTTGAACGTATTAAGAAGTGCAGCGGAAGAGAGCGTCGAGATAGATTTAGCGGGATTATGTGTCCTGACTGCTTCCCCATCGGTCGGGGAGTGGTCCCGCCAACCACATAAACCTAGTGGTTAGTAAAGGCCCGTCCTTCGGAATGGGCAGGGAGGGACCCAACCTGTTGACGTAAGCCAGTTGCATTGGCCAAACACGCAAGACCAACGATATTCTCATTGGTGGGAGGAGGACCCATGGTCAGGTCAACCCGACTCTCTAAACTTGAAGAGATAAAGAGGCACAATAAGAGAAAGCATCGAGATGGAAGCATTAGGATGATGCAACATTGGGTGGACCCGAGGGGACATGTATTGGAAATCTAGCAGTTGTTTTGTTGGAACTGGAAACCACCCTCGGGGAAATCCTGTAGCGGATTAGAAAACTGAGCTCCTGCCCTCGATATTAATGTGAGTTGTTGATTGTCTAATGGGATGTATTCCTTTACCACCATCTCGGGGAAGGGCTTCACCATAACCCATGTACACATTGGACCGTTGAGACTTCTGTGCAATGGCTTCACCATTGAGGCAAGCGGGGATCTGCCTAGGACTTGTAGGACGGTTAAGCAGTAGTTGATCAGACTCATAGAAGAAAAAAAGAAAAAGAAAGTTTACCGCGTTTCTCTAACAAGACTTGAGAGGTTAGGTATGTTACACAAATATCATTTTGTAAAATAATATAATAAAAATATTTAGCATTTGAAGTATCTATGTTGAAGTTTCATAGACAATTATATCCCACCACTACCATATTATATATTGCTCCTTTTTATTATTGATAAGAGAAAGTTAAAAAAAAATTAAAATATAAAAAATAAATATTAACTAGAATTATTATTATTATGATGTAATGTTGATATTTTTTAATTATTTATTCTATTAAAGGAAAGTTTAAAATATATATATATATATATATTAACTAAAATTATTATTATTATGATGCAACGTTGATATTTTTTAATTATTTATTTTATTGTCTGTAATATTTTACATTTAACGTTTAAAAAGGAAGTAACGCTTAACGAGATTTTTTTGATTAATTTTATTAATTAACTGTTTTACCTTTCTATATATCAATTTTAATGAATTAATTTTATAAAATATTTATGCTAGACTCGTTTAGTCGCAGGCGGAGTGAATGGCTTCTGGAGGCAGGGAGAATGATTTCTGATTGATTTTATTAATTAACTGTTTTACCTTTCTATATTTCAATTTTAATGAATTAATTTTATAAAATATTTATTAGTCGCAGGCGGAGTGAATGGCTTCTGAAGGCAGGGAGAATGACTTCTGATTGATTTTATGAGTGTGCGGTCTTTTTGCTCTCTAATATTTGCCTACCACTTTTGTCATTAATTTTATGAAAAACACCTTATTCTTTTTAACCTCTTTCTTTAAGATGCGGCCTTTTCTTCAAACTTCAAACGGAAAAATTTAAATAATGTGACCGCTGTCTTCATTTTTGAAAATTAGCGGACAAAAAGGTCACTAAAATATTTGTGAGGATGCTTTTTCATTTATTCAAACTTCAAACGCACGGAAATAAAAGATCTCCCAAAGATTTCAGTAATTTTGAAAATTAGCCGCCGAAAATTCGCTTTTTCATAGTGTTGCTGGCACTAGCCAATGATCTCTTTGATGGGTCAACGGTCATCTTGACTACATCCGTCCATTAGCCATCATAGTCGCTTACAACTAATTTCAAATCTAATTTCTTTGATGGGTCAACGGTCATCTTGACTACATCCGTCCATTAGCCAGCATTTTTTAAAATTAGCGGACAAGAAGGTCACTAAAATATTTGTGAGGATGCTTTTTCATTTATTCAAACTTCAAACACACGGAAAATCTGAGTGTGGTCTTTCTTTCTTTTTTGAAAAGATCTCCCAAAGATTTCGGTAATTTTGAAAATTAGCCACCGAAAAGATGTGAGTGCGGTTCTTCTTCATAATGCGGCTGGGACTAGCCAATGATCTCTTTGATGGGTCAACGGTCATCTTCACTACATCCGTCCATTAGCCCGTTTACAACTAATTTCAAATCTAATTTCTTTGATGGGTCAAGGGTCATCTTCACTACAAGTCTCTGAAATTAGTCACCTCTCTGCATCATTGTTATTGAAATTAATTTCAATAATTCATAAAGTACTAGACAAAAGACACTTATTTATTTCAATCAGTTGAATAAAATGGGTCTTTCTCAAGGGATTGTCGGAGAGGAATATGTTGTTTAAAAGATCACGAAAAGAAGTTTTTTTGAAAACCAAAATGTACTATCACCAAGGAAGAGAGTTCTTACATTTAAAAGTTGTTACCATTCTTCTCCCTAGCATATTTGATTGTTACTCTTTTTTATATGGGAAAATAAATGATTTTTGCAAAATTGCATAAATTTTTAACTTCTTTAATTTATGCTATTCTTTCCTATACCTTAGTGTTACTCTTTGTTATATGGAAAAATAAATAATTTCTGCAAAATTGCATAAATTTTTAACTTCTTTAATTTATGCTATGCTCCCTATACTTTAGAGCATTTCCTTTACAACATTGTTATTAATTATTATTAATTATTATTTTTTAGTTTATTAATTATTTTTAATTATTTATTTTTATTAAATATAATATTTTACATTTAATGTTTAAAAGAAAAAGACCCTTGTTTACTAAGATGCAAGGAGAAATTTTTTTTTATTATTATTATTATTATTTTTTTACTTTTAAGTCCTTCGTTTACTGAGATGCAAGGAGAAAATCTTTTATTACCTTTTATGTATCAATTTTTTCAAATTTTATAAATGATTTATGTAGACTTATTTTATGAGAGCGCCGTCGTTTTGCTCACTAATTTTTGTACAAATACTTTGGTCATTAATTGAAAAAAAAATTATTATTATTATTTTTATTTTATAGAAAAATAGATATTTAGTATTTTTTTTTAAGATGTGTTTTTTTTCAAACTTGGAAATATTTAATTAATTTGAGTGCGGTCTTCTTTTTTGAAAATTAGATGAAATTTTGATGTAATCAATTTTCTTTTAACAGAGAGAACCCAATAATTAAAGAAGTCTTCGGTGGTTTTTGACGGGAAAGGGGTTTTCCACCTAAAAATATTTGTATCCTTTGTTTTATCTTTTTGCATTGTTGTATGGTGTTGTATACGGCTTATTATTGTTTATAATTGTTGAAGAGGAACATTAATAATAACTAACGCTCTGAAAATGATTAAAAGTGTTGATTGCTAAGAAATATTGATCCACCCCCCCTCTCAGTATTTCCAACATATATAACAACTATATCGAATTGGTCACATTTCTCTTTTCTTGTGGTGATATTCTATGATGTTTAGATTTTTGTGAATGAACATCGCACATATAGATGTAATTAGGCTAAAATCCAGTGAGAATTTTGCGTCATGAATCTCGAAAGCACCTTCAATTAGTGCGAGTTACACTTTCTACAATGTCTTCAACAATCACGCAGATTAGAAGGTACAATGAAGATGCCACAATATAGTGCTTTTTCATTATAGTGTTTGATATTTTATCTGCACGGAAAATGATCCCAATGAAACCCATAAACGAAGCACCCAGACCAAAAACCCTTGCCAAAGAAAATAGTTCTTTCATCCATTTGCATTTCAACTTTCCTTGGATGAAACACAAAACACATATTTATTACTTGCCAAAGAAAATAGTTCTTTCAACCATTTGCATTTCAACTTTCCTTGGATGAAACACATTGGCTTCTTACCCCTCTTAACATTGACTCAATTGTGTTGATAATACCACAGACATAAAAACACATTTCACTAATGTTTATTGAAACTACCTTACATAATTTTGAGGGAGCTCATACTAAAATCTCATCTCTCACACAAGTCATAAGTATCATAGAAGGAGCTCTATGTATGAGAACATCACCCATACTCTTTCCTCTCAAACATATCGAACTGAGTTATCCTTGGAAGGAGCTATAAAAAAATCATACCCCTCAATAAATCTCAAACCCTTTTCACAGTGATGAAATAAAATTGTATTATATGGAGGCAATTGTTTGGGGTATCCTACCCCTCTTATATTGTAATATTCAAACTTCAAAATTTGGGCGTTCCAAAAAAAACACATTTGATCTTTTATGAAAATGAACATAATTGTCTTTCAAAGAATAACTCAATGTCCTCTCAACAATTTCTTTCCACCGCTATAACTTGGTTCTTTTCTTCTCTTAATTCAACTAATCTTTCAAGAAATACTTTTCCCACCCGGCACAACAATCATGCTAGGATATGCCACCTAATGCTTTAAGAAGAGTATGTGCAAAAATCGAATATCAAAGATCCAATGAGAAAATGTAGTTTATTAAACAACATTTTGAACTATGACAATAGGTATGGGTGCTATATGACCCCATTCTAAAACAACGTTGAAAACAACCTACCATAGGTGTGAAAAGTTGACTTACACAAGAGATATTCTTTCTATATTTTTCTTCTTTCTTCCTAGCTTGTATATCATTATTCTTCTTAGCTTTTATATCAATTTTTTAAATATATAACTTACATGTTAAAATATTGTTAAACATCAAAGAATTTTTTGTATCTATATCAAACAAGGAAGCAACATATACTTTTTGTATCTATATCAAGCAAGAAAGCAGCATGTACCCTCTCCTAGATCATACTCTCTCCTATATCATCATTTGCAAACACAACAATTGGACATTCACCTTTTTATCTCATAATAACTAAATTTTCCTACAAATTCTTCTTATAATTCCTTTAAATATTCAATTGAGAAAAAACTCCATAACATTGGGACTTAGAACATATTCATTTAATTACTTTATATAAAATTTTATACACAATTTTCATTAATATTTTAAAACTTATTTGAATATATTATTTCCATAATGACCATTTTATAAAATAATATCATAAATATATTTGACATTTGAAGCATCTCAACTAGACTTTCATGAACAATTATATCCCACCACTACCATATTATATATGGTCCCTTTTCATTATTGATAAGGGAAAGTAAAAAAAAATTAAAATATAAAAAATAAATATTAACTAAAATTATTATTATTATGATGTAATGTTGATATCTTTCATTATTTATTTTATTAATTGGAATATTTTACATTTAACGTTTAAAAAGGAAGAAACGCTCAAGTAGATTTTTTTATTATTAAATTTATAAATTAATTGTTTTAACTTTCTATATATCAATTTTTTTTAATTAATTTTATAAATTATTTATGCTAGACTCGTTTAGTCGCAGGGGGAGAGAATGACTACTGAAGACAGACAGAGAGAATGACTTTATGAGAGAGAAAAAGTAGGTATTTAACCTCGTTCTTTAAGATGCGGCCTTTTCTTCAAACTTCAAACCGACGGAAAAATTTAATTAATCTGAGTGCGGTCTTTCTTTTTGAAAATTTGCGGCCGACAAGATCTCCGAAAGATTTCAGTGATTTAATTAATCTGAGTACGGTCTTTCTTTTTGAAAATTAGCGGCCGACAAGATCTCCGAAAGATTTCAGTAATTTTGAAAATTTTGAAAGATCTCGGTTCTTCTTCATAGTGCTGGGACTTAGATCAGGACTAGCCAACGATCGCTTTGATGGGTCAAGGGTCATCTTGAAATTAGTCCCCTCTGCATCCGTCCAAAATACTCGGGCAACATTTTTTGGTCACGCGAGACGCTTTTGCCGTGTAGTTCGCGCAGGGGATTGATAATGGAGAACGATTACACTAATTTCTATTGAGGTGCGCGGTATATACTTTTTAACAGTGAAAGGAAAGCGATATTTCTGAAAAAAAATCGACAGACTGGACGATTACTTTTTCCCAAGTTCGAATTTCTATGAATCTATGCGTCTATATAAGCAATCACAATGGTTTTCTGAAGCATTGTTTCAGAGATCATTCTGTTAGAGGACGAAAAGATGGAGACCTGTTACGTCCCTTCTCTTTTCTGGTGCTGCCTACTCCTCTTTTATTTCATTTTCTTTTCCAATCCTTTTGTGTTTTCAACAGCCCATCTCTCTTATGGTCACCATCCTCGTCTCACCAATGCGTCTGACCAGGAGGCTCTGCTTGCATTCAAGTCTGCAATCACATATGATCCCTCCCAGTCGTTAGCCACTACTTGGATGCCAAATGTTTCATTCTGCCACTGGACGGGCATCATATGCAGCAGGCGCAGACAGAGGGTCGTTTCCCTCAATGTTTCAAGCATGGCATTACAAGGTACAATCTCTCCCCTTCTCGCCAATCTCTCCTTTCTTAGGATACTCGACCTTCACAATAACAGTTTAGACGGTCACATTCCCTATCAATTGGGAACCCTCCCTCGGTTAAAGATGCTTCGCCTGTCTCTCAATCAACTCCAGGGTTCCATTCCGGCCACTCTCGGTAGTTGCCGCAACTTGCGGAACTTGACTCTCACCTATAACAATCTCACAGGATACATTCCCCCACAACTATGTGTTCTCCCCAACCTAATTACCATGTTTTTGGGGGCTAACAATTTGATGGGAACAATCCCCAACTGCTTGGGAAACATATCCTCTTTGCAGTACTTAGAATTGGGTATGAACAACCTTCACGGCAGTGTTCCTTCCGAATTGGGTATGCTAAGCCAGCTCATCCTTCTTCAACTGGGGATTAACCATCTAACGGGACGCATTCCGTCTTCATTGTCTAATTGCACCAATATTGAAGAATTGGATTTATCTTATAACCAATTAGCAGGCCACATTTCATCGGAGTTGTGTAGCAAGAAGACCACCCACTTAAAGGAACTCTATCTGAGTTATAATCAGCTGAGTGGCAGCATTCCTTCTTCCCTCTCCAATTGTACGAAGCTTCAACTGATTTCCTTAACAGCCAACCAGCTCAGCGGAACAGTGCCCATGGCGCTGGGTAAATTGACACATCTCCGGAGGCTTTACTTTGCCGACAATTATCTGATTAGCGGCAGCACCACGACATGCCCCATTCTTACTGCTCTTATTAACTGTTCCAATCTACAAGTAGTAGACTTATCCGTTAATAATCTCGCGGGACAATTGCCCCTTTCTATAGGCCGCCTCTCCACAAAAATTAAGATCTTAGACTTGACAAACAATGAATTAGCAGGAGGAATACCTCCACAGATCGGAAACCTATCTGGCTTAACATACCTTCAATTAAGTAACAATTTCTTTACAAGGTCAATCCCTTCTTCCGTTAATATGCTTCAAAATTTAGAGAGGTTAGATATGGGTTTCAATAATTTACAAGGAAATATCCCGGTAGGAATTGGGCAGCTCAAACGCTTAGGGCTCTTGAATCTCCAAAGAAATAATCTTTTTGGAAGAATTCTTGATTATTTGGTCAACTTCCAACAACTAAAATATTTAGATCTTAATCATAACCAGTTTTCAGGAAATATACCTGCAAATTTAGGGAAATGTGTGAACTTACTAGAACTAGATCTATCATACAACAAATTTAGTGGGCACATACCTCCGGAGGTTGCAGGTCTTGCAAATTTAGCTTTCTATTTCAACCTATCAAACAATTTATTATATGGCCGTCTACCTTTGGAGCTAAGCAAGCTCAATAAACTTCAAGCTATAGATATTTCTGCAAATCAATTAACTGGCTACATTCCAAGTGCACTAGGAAGCTGCAAAGAAATATCATATCTGAATCTTTCATGCAACAAACTTCAAGGTTCGATTCCACTATCATTCAGTGAACTTCAAAGTCTCCAAGACCTAGATCTCTCTTCCAACAATTTGTCCGGTGAAATACCCATATCACTAGAAAATCTCACAATGCTCTACCACTTGAATTTTTCTTTCAACAAGCTATCAGGAGAAGTTCCTAAAGGTGGAGTTTTCAAAAAGATTGGTGCTACAGCATTTATGGGAAATCTTGGTCTATGTGGACCTTGGGTAAGTCTATCACCATGCTATTCTCACAAACATAAAAGTGTTTTGAATCTAAAAAGAGTTATCATTCTTGTTGTTGCTATTGCAACAATTGTTGTATTGTGTTTGTTTTTGGGAATCTTGTGGAGAAAGAATTGCAAGAGACATATTCAGAGACAGACTGGTCCATCATTAAATGTGGGGCATCAAAGAATCTCCTATGCAGAGCTCGTCATTGCAACGAATGATTTTAGTGATGCAAACTTGTTAGGAATTGGTAGTTTTGGAAAAGTGTACAAAGGGATTTTGAATGATGGCACAATGGTTGCTGTCAAGCTTCTCAATCTACAAAATGAAGGGGCTCAAAAGAGTTTTGATAAAGAGTGCAAAGTTTTGGGTAGAGTTAGACACCGAAATCTGATTCGGGTCATAACTTGCTATTCAGATCTCCAAATCAAAGCTTTGATATTTCCATTAATGCCAAATGGAAGCCTAGAAAAATGGTTATATCCCAATGATGGAGAGCAAAGTGGTTTGAGTTTGATTCAAAGGCTGAATATAGCAATAGACATTGCCCAAGGCATAACATATCTCCATCACCATTGTTTTGTGCAAGTGATCCATTGTGATTTGAAACCCAACAATGTTCTTTTGGGTGAAGATATGACTGCATATTTAATAGACTTTGGCATTGCCACTATATGTTTTGCAAATAATAAAGATGTGGATTCCATTTCCACAGATGCACTCAAAGGATCTACAGGCTACATTCCTCCAGGTATTATTTAAACTACATACCATATTTTAATCAACTTTATGATTTTTGTTTTATTTTTTTATCTTTATTAACCATTGTGAATTAAAAACCTTAAGATCATGATCTATGAATGCAGAATATGGAGTGGGTGGACAAGTCACAACAAATGGTGATGTTTATACTTATGGAATAGTGCTATTGGAAATGCTCACTGGAAAGAAGCCCACCCATGACATGTTTGTCGAAGGAATGAACTTGCAAAAATGGGTGGGTAGCAATTTTCCAAACCAGCTAATGGATGTGGTGGACATGGGTTTACTAAGGAGGGCTAGTAGCTGCACTGAGGAAGATAATAATCTCAATTTTCTTAGTTCATTAATAAATGTGGGATTGCTTTGCACAAATGAATCTCCTCAAAGACGACCTACCATGATGGCCATTCTGAGCATGCTACAAAACATCAAAGACACTTTTTTGAGCCCCGGTGCCATTCCCAAATTGCAATCAAATATAACACATTTGTTGGGTAGTACAAGAACTACTCTCAACAACATTTGTGAAGGTCAAAGTTCTTCAACATCTTAGTCTATTGTAACAAATTGGTGGTTGTGTAGCTAAACCATGAAGTAATTTGAGTCTTATTTCCCATCCTTTGTATATAAATCTTTGTTGTTAATTACATGCAAATGTGAACAACATAATGAGATCCATCATAAATTTTCCATTTTATTTTAAAAAGATTTTGTATGTAATATCCTTTTTTACTTTTATAATTTAATGCATCCCATTATTGTTGTATTATTATACATGCAGGTTATATTGTTTTTGTTTTTGGTCAAAAGTTTTGACTTTTAATTAGTTTTAAAATTTTTAACAAACACTATTAAATTTATTAAAATTTTGAAAGAAATAAATATTAAACTCAATATTTTGAAAATTATAAATTAATTTTGAAAATTTTTAAATTTCAGTTTTTATTTTCTGATTAGTTTATTTACACTAAATAACTAATTTTAAAGTAATTGAATTATTAAAAAAATTAAAATTAAAATTAAAATCTCCCTACTACCAAATATCATAACAATTAACAAACATTGCACCTATCAAATCTGAATATTTATCAACCTCAACTAACGATGTGTCATTAATTATTCCAGGGGTCGGTGTAGAGAGGTATGGACTATGAAGGAGATTTGGTTATCTTTCGTCGCTCCACCTGTTTAATAGATCACCTGGCATATTTTGTGCATTACCGAATCCAAGAACAAATAATAATAGATTTTGTGCCTGTATGTGGTTTCGATGTTTCCCGCCACTATTAGGGTAGGGAAGAGGCCATGGACAAGTTGGAGGGGCACCATGACTGGTGTTGTAGTTGAATCTTGTAAGCTTTAAATTTCAACACTTTTTTAGACAAACTTGTATAAAAAAAATTTCACTTCTACTTCAAGAGCAACTAGGCAAAAAGGTTTTCACCTCTGCAACTTCTGGAGTAGTTGGACAGCTTGTTGGGCAGTTTGCAAAGATGCATGGGTGTTATGTTGTTTGGAGTGCTAGAAGAAAATGATCAAAGGAGGATATTGCCAAATTTTGGAAAAAGGAAAAGAAAAACACACACATCTAGGATATCATTAGAGACAGATAAACTATTCACCCAATTTTGTTATCTTCATTGATGGGCACTGGATGTACAGTAAGGCCTTTGTTTCTATGAATGGCAGAGATGATCTTGAACACTCTGGTGCAGCATGGCATGTAGATCCATCAATTACAAGTGCTTGGAACAGTCTTCTCCTAAGGTGAAAAAGTGTAACAATAAAGTCAGTAAATTTTCATTTCAGTTATAAAAATTCCAAGAATATTTTGCATGAAGTATTATTACAAGTGATCCAGATTTTAGAAAGCAATATCCAAAGAGGAGTTGTTATCCCTTTGCAAATGAGGAATCATTTCCGGCAGTTCGGTGACAAGGATGCATCATTTAGAGGATTTATTAATGCCTTATGAAACCCTTTTTAAGCGGTTTTCACTTGTTACTTTGAAGTGGACTTGGAACCAGATTTGCAGTCCTCTCACCTGCTTTTTCTAGGAGTTGCTAATTAAAGCAAAATATGTTGATTTGCAATGTTAAGAAAACCTATAGGCAGCTGTATCATGCAGATTCCGAAGACAGAAATCTGGTAAATCATAAGAGTGTGGAAGCATCACATTTTACAGTAAAAAGCATCCAGAAAAATGGAAGGAAAAGAGCCAATATTATGTTTCAAAAAATGTCAACGATATTAGTGTACATTAGAGTAATGAGAAGAATCCTTGGAGTTTGAAGAATTGCCTCCAAATCTAGCTAATGGAGTAAGTGAGAATTTTGCAGCCCTGGATGATTACTGATTGCTCTCATAAGGTAAGTCCAAATGAAAAGAGCTATCCTCTTAATAATAGTGGAATTCACTTAATGTTTTTCATCCGGACGTAAGTCTCTCTCCTGTGAAGGAGATTTGAAAGACATTGGTTCTTTAAAACACTAATTGTCAGCTTAATATAAACCTGCCCTTGGAAAAGATGTTTTATTTCTTATCAAATGTGTAGTCTGTCCAACTGCAGGATGTCTGATCCATATCAATATTTCTGGTCATTTCAAATTGGGTCGGTATACTTCTATTGAAGCTGCAGCTACAGTTGTAGACACTGCTTTGTAGACTGAGATTTCAAACAAGGATCATAACATTATTGATGAACTTCATGTCATGAGTTATTCAGACAACGAATTTTAAATGAATATTCTGAACCAATGGAGTCGAAATTCAAAAACCGCGACATGGGTTTTTTTGCAGAGCGATCCCAATTGTCTTTTACGTTGGCAGATTCGAAAAATTGCACACCGTCTGAGGGATTTCGCTGGTTCTTCCAAGGGGCGATACAGAAGCCAAACGGAAAGTGATTTGGAAATGAAGCCCAAAAAGGATTTCGATGCTAAAAGAAAACCTCGGGGGAATAAGCATATTTTCTATCTCGCCTTTATTTTCCACGGTAATGCATATAAAAAACTTGCAGACTTTCTCCATTAAAATATGGGAGACCACCCATTTCATTTGCCAAGGCCGTAAATTGAACAGAGGCAGGGAAATTTTATATAAATCTATTTCTCTGTTGAAAACCGGCATGATCAAGGAGATGACAATGGAGTGGGTCTTCCATTCCCAGTTTTAATGCTAAAATCTGCGGGAGAGTCTTTCTTCCGTAATACCATAAAATCCAGAGATCTTGGACTCTCTTTGAAGCCAAAATAGTCTGCTCAGCAATACTTTTTCAATGTTAATATTTAAGTCGGTCCTGCGGAATTTGGGCAATTGTACATTTTTATTTTGGGAGAGGATGAGGTTTCAAAGATAAAGATGTGACAAAAATGCTGATTGCTTAGCCACAGTCCCTTGCTCTTGATTCGGACTCTATGAAGCTCAGTTTCTATTACTGATTGCATGAAAATGTAAATATTATTTAATATATTTAATTGAGTTTGTTTTGTTATTTATTTATTTATTTTTTTAAATATTTAATTTATATAGAGTGAAGATGGATTTATATTAGGGTAAAGATAACTCGCTTAATATATAGAGTTGAGATGGATTTATACTAGTTTTAATTTATATAGGGATAAGATAGATTTATACTGGTTGAATAATATTGGTAAATGAAGTTGAGTGCAGGTGATTAAGATTTTGGTAAATGAATTTGAGTGTAGGTGATTAAGATGAAATTTTGCTGAAATATTAATCTTTCTTTTTCAAATACTAAGTATTTTGATTAAAAAACTAATGACTTGAGTACTCTTTTTTTATTTTTTTGGCTTGTTTCAATTATCTTGCCAAGTTTTTTATTATTATGTTTTGTGCTATAGATAAGTTATATGCAAATTAATGAGTATGAATATACATGAAAGAACATGAAAGAACATGAAAGAACATTTAGATCTCTTGAAACATCTACATATTTACAACTAAAATGATTCTCGGGAGAGAAATCTAGTCCAAAGATAAATATAATAATCTCTCTAAATTATAATTATAAAGATTCTTTGTTGATTTTGATCTCAAAAGAAAAATATATTTTCTCAATTGCTGTGTAAACATAGTTACTGACTTGACAAAAACTCTCCATAGTCTCTATTATAGATTTTGTCTTTAGTGGTTGCTTTTACTCTTGTTTAAAAAAATGGTGTTATAGGTTAACAATACAAAATTTTGCAACTCTGATATATAATGTTGCAAATAAAATCTTTAAAATCGACCCCAAAATGAAAAAGCTACTAGCAAAATTCACCTTTTTTTAGGTTAAAACTTATAATTTGTTTGATACAATGACATTAACAATTTGTGATATTGTGATCCAACATCTTGAAACCAACACAAAATGTGATGTTGTAAAACCTTCCCCTTATTTTAATCTAAAATTGCAAAATCAACAAATAAAAATGATTTAAAAAATTTGTTATGTAAACATAGTTACAAGCTTGACAAAAAAACTCTCCAAAGTCTCTTTTCTTAGATATTGTATTTAGTAGTTGTTTTTACCTTTGTTTAAAAATTTGGTGTTATAAGTAGCACCCACCTTTTTCAAGGTTAATAGTACAAACTTTTATAAATATGATATATAATGTTGAAAAAAAAAAGCCTTAAAATCGAACTCGAAATAAAAAGCAAAGTTAGTAGCAACATCCGCATTTTTAGTAGCAAAATTATAATTTGTTTAATACAACGGCATTAACAATTCATGATATTGTGATCCAACATCTCAAAACTAACACTTAAATCAAAATGTATTATTACTTGTAAATCCTTTGTCTTATTTTAATTAAAATTTCCAAAAGCGAAAAGAAAAATATATATTAAATTTAAGAATAAAATGAAAATAATTGAAAATAAAAAATAGATAGATAAATTTTTAAAGTGGATATTTATTAAAAAAACTTTCAAATACTAATAAAAAATAGTAAAAAATAAATAAATAAATAAGGCTACGTACCCTACGACTCACATCCTCTGGCCTCTTGCCACACATGGATTTCAAGCATTGAGTTGTAATCATATTAAGTAATATGGCTTAATCATATTTATTGTGTGTCGTAATTTTTCAGTAAGAGGTGAACTCATATTGGCCTTTGGGGCCTCCACATCCTTTATCTCATAGGTACTGTTGTGGATGATTTTGTCACCCTCCTAGAGACAGCCTAGAGTTGCTATAGACCAGTGCCTAGGACATCTTAATATAGCAAGGAGCCCTTTTAGTTTGGGTTGTCAGTCCAAGAACTCGCTTACTATCTCTTGTTCTAAACAAGGAAATTAGTTTTGAATGGGACCAATCTCTCTCAGAAGCTGACACAAAGACACGAATAATGTAGGAACATCATGTAAAACTTCAGCATGAAAGCATCAGACAGTTAAGAGACTGCTTACTGTAAAGAGGGCTGATTCAAATAATATATCACAGAAATCAAATATCAGGAAGTGAGTGCAGTGAGGAAACATAAGGAGATATTAGCTGACATGAGACTGATACCCAGATACACAACAGAACCATATAAGGGCGCACCAATTTACGAATCCTTATATGACAATGGCGTTTTAAAAGCACCCTCCTCAAGCAACTAATATAGCAGAAAGTATGACAAGAGTGAACATGGAACAGTATATCATAACTAGGCCTATTTAAAGCGCTTGACTAATTCCAGAAAGGGCACCACTTAAGATGAATCCTTACTGTAAACTAGTGAGCCACTCGCATTCTAGAATATGATACAAGAAGACAAATAGCATGAAATGGGATAATGTATTAGCACATAAGAGAAATTACATACTGTGAGATACCATAGATCAGAATCCTCATTACAGTTATAACCCCTCCTCACTGAGACCCTACGGGCTCTGAAACTTCATACAGAAATATTACAAGATGAATACAGAAGTCTTCTCGCTGCACCATTTGCTGACAGAAATCTGGAACCCTTCGAAAATCTTATTTTTGAGTATTTATAGAGGAGACAGAGACTTCTGGAGGAGGAGGGAGACGAGGCATAATTAATGACTCAGTTTGAAACAACCTGGCGGAAAACGCTCGCGCCTTCTCTTATGAATGACTAACTATAAATGAATACAACTAACAGTCCGTCTAAAGAAATAAATGCTGGGGGATAAAAATCTCTTTACATATAAGACTGAAATAATAAAATATATACAACATGTTGCCCGCGGCTGAAAGAAAATCTGCTGCCGTAAGAGATTTGGAACAATCTGCATTTCAGTACTGTACTCTCGGCCTTCGACTATGGATTTGAATCCTGGATCTTTAATGCGGGGTGGACGCATCTGGAGAGTTCTGAGAGTCCATATCTATGTCTTCTTTAATGGCGGTCATCTCTCCCACCTACCCTCGGCTTCTTTCCTTAATTTCGCCAGTGGGATATGTCCTTTGGTATGCTCCAAATCTTTTCAACGGAGGCGGAAAGTTAAAGCGCCGACTGAGTCAATTTAAAACCTGCAAAACCCGCAAAACATTAGAGAAAAATGACTCGGTGACAGGGAATGTGGATATGACAGCGGCCCTGGAGTCGGTAATGCAGACTAGGCGAGATATTGAGAAGGTGCAGGGTGACAGGAAACACACGAATCTAATGGAGAAACAGGGGGTGACAATGTAGAACACAATGGAGTGATAATGACTGAAAGGGTCAAAGGTTTATAAACTATGATACGTCACCGGAACATGTGGATGACGGAGGAGAAACACGGTGTACACTGATGCACTATGATGACACGACCTCAGTGAGTGGGACCCGAATCGGAGATCGCAATCGGAAGATGGAGCGGGGAGACCAGGGTGGTACATATTAGAAGTTCCGATCGCGATTGAGGAGGGACTGCGGTTGACCTAGGACCGTCCGATCTCGGAACAAGATCAACGGCTGCGCTTGGATCGGGGGACAATAAAATGGTGGTCATAAAGGTCTGTTGCGCGCGGGCCCTCCGTATAAATTAACTTCCGCGCCGTTGATTTAAGTCAGATCGGACGGCCAGAATTGCGCCCGATCGTTAAGACGATAAGCCCCCTTCCTACTCTGAACTACGGTTTTCAGACTCAGGTCTTATGGAAGTTGTAGCGGAAGAGAGTCGGACTCTTAAGGAGTCGGCCCGATTGCTTAAATTTGGGTTTTGAACCATTGTGAAGTAGATTTTCGGGCGGGGATAGCAATACCAAGCAGGGTCATGAAATTTTAGGCCACGGCAGAGGCTGAGAACGGATTTGAATGAGGCAGCGGAGCAAAAATCACAGGCAGAGGTAGATATGTACAACATCGGCTCCATCTGGGGATGACATGTTCGCTTTCGGGCATGTCGAGAACACGCAGACCATTAAATATTTCATCTTAATTTTGAATTCCCCTGCACTTTTACTTCAAGTAATTATCAACGTTCTTTTCCTTTATAAAAATAAAAACTAAAACAAACTATATACAGTATATACAACCAGGCATTCCTAGCCTGGGTCAGAATTGAAAATAAGGCTTGAGGAACTGGCCATTCACGGGCGCATCCAACAAATCACCTTGTAGATTTTCTAAAGTAAAGGTGTTGTTTCTCCCCAGCTTCACTATTTTGAATGGCTTGAACCATAATGAATCAAATTTAGCATGTTTGCCCTTTTCTGCTCTGCGAACATCCCATCTAAGAACCAGGTCTCCGACTTGAAAATTCCTATCCTTTGCGTGCTGATCAAAGACATTCTTCATTTTTTCCTGGTATTCTTTCAGTCTCTGATCTACCTGGTTCCTTGTTTCCTCCAATTCTACCAGTTGATTAATTCTTCGAATCATGCCATCCGGTTCTTCTTGATTTTCCTGCATAAAACGTGCTACTGGCAATGCCAATTGCAAAGGAAACACTGCAGCCCGTCCATATACCAGCTCATAGGGTGACTTCCCTGTTGCTCTCTTGCTGGTTATACTATTTTCCCATAGGGCAAATTTTAATTGAGAGTCCCAGTTTTTCTGATTTTCAGCTATTGTCTTCTTCAGGGCTCTCACCAGGGTTTTATTGGATGACTCTGCTAGACCATTTCCCTGTGGATAGTATGCTGTAGAATGAGTCAGGAGGACGTTGTATCTTCGGCAGAATTTTACGAACCTGGCAGACTTGAAAGCCTGTGCATTGTCAGTTACAATTCTTGCGGGACAGCCAAACCTAGATATGATATTATCTTCTATAAAATTCATTATTACAGCATCTGTAGCGTTTATGGTAGGTATGGCTTCCACCCATTTTGTGAAGTAGTCTGTGGCCGTTAATATCCATTTATGTTGGCCACTTGATGGGGGATGTATCTCTCCTATAAAATCCAATCCCCATTTCTGAAATGGTTCGTTTACATGAATAGGGATCAAGGGCAATGCCGCTAATTTCTGCCTTTCCGCAAACCTTTGGCATTTTTCACACGATCTGACCCAAGCAAAAGTATCTGAATACAATTTCAGCTAGTAAAAACCAGCCTTCAAGATTTTATGAGTTGTTGCCCTCCAGCTGTAATGTCCTCCACATATGCCCTCATGAAATTCTGTCATCACATTTTGCACTTCATTTTCTGTGAGGCATAAAAGTAATATGCCTAGAGGGTCTCTCCAATAGAGCTTCCCATTGGCAATTGCATATTTCTGAGATTTCATCCTTACAGCTCTATATTTCACCTTGTCACATCCTGGAGGACAGCTAAGCGTTAACAGATATTCAACTATTTGCTTATACCAAGGACTAGTTAGATATTTTACATGTATCTTTTGAGTAGCCATCTCTAGTCCATGTTGCTCCTCTTCTTTTTCTGATTCTTCATTTGCCATCACAGACAGATTAATTCCCAAAGCTTGATGATTAGATTCGGATAACATTTTGGCAAGTCCCTGTCCCTTGATCAGTTTAGTAGGCCTTATATCCAGATCATACTCCTGAATTTTTGCAATCCATCTTCCCCTCCTACCTTCGCTGTCTCCCTGAACCAGAATGTCTTTGGTTGCCGCGGTAGGGACATAAGCTGTAATGTGAGACTGCGAAACATAAACTCTGAAAGCTTTAAGGGACTTTACCAGGGCGTATGCCTGCTTCTCCAGTATATTATATTTCAATTCAGCATCATAAAGCACTTGACTGAAGAAAGCTATGGGATGTTCATATCCCTCTTCGTTTTTCTGCAATAACACTCCAGCAATTGTATGAGGTGAGGCAAATGAGAAAATCATAAATGGCTTTTTGTAGTCTGGCCCTGCTAACATAGGAGCTTCAGCAAATGCCCGTTTTATCCTTGTAAATGCATCTCTAGACTCCTGAGACCATTTTACTTCACTATCCTTTTTCAACATATTGGTTATGTGCCTGACTATCTCGGCGTAGTTAGGAATAAACCTTCTCAAAAAATTAATCCGACCTAAAAACACCTGTACTTCTTTCTTATTTCTTGGCAAAGGAATGCTATTTATCACTTCAACTCTCTTAGGATCAATTTTTACACCATCTTTAGTCACGATATGTCCTAAGAGTTTTCCTTCATCTAATGCAAACAAAGATTTTTGGGGGTTAAGAGAAAGGCCATACCTTCTGCATTTTTCAAAAGTTCTTTTTAAATGCTCGATATGCTCATCATAATTCTTAGAGAATACTGTGATATCATCAAGATACACCACCAAGAACTTGTCCTGTTCTCCGACAAAGGCTATGTTCATTGCCCTCTGGAAAGTAGCCCCTGCATTGATTAATCCGAATGGCATCCTAGCATACATAAAGGTTCCCCATGGTGTAGTGAAAGCGGTCTTCTTCTGGTCTTCTGGGAACACAACTACTTGATTGTAGCCAGAAAATCCATCCATCATTGACATTCTGGATGCTCCCACCACTTTCTGCAGGATGTGGTCCATTTTAGGCAGTGGATAGTTATCTTTGAGAGATGCTCTGTTCAAATTCCTGAAGTCTACACACAGCCTTATTTCTCCATTCTTCTTTCGGACAGGAACAAGATTCGCTATCCATTCTGAGTATCTTAATGGTACAATTATCTTGGCCTTCAACAACTTCTTAATTTCTTTTTCAATTGAGGGAAGCAACAGAGGATTTATTTGCCTGAGCTTCTGCTTGTATGGCTTTGCATCCTCCCTCAGTGGAATCTTATGCTGTATAATATTTACATCAAAAGTTTTTAAGTCCTCATAGGACCAAGCAAAAACATCTTTGTAAGATTGAAATAACTTCAGATACTTTTCTTTGTATTCTTCTGGGACTCTTTTGGATAATTTGACAATTTTGGGGTCAATGGAAGTACCCAGATTCAAATCTCCTACTTGATCTTCTTCTGCTACTTTATTTGGCTGCATTGGAACATCATCTTTATTGAATAACCTCTCTAGGGGTACCAACCCTCTAGGTATCACATTACCTTTCAGCTGCAGCACTTTATTTCCTGCTATTCTTTCTTCCCATTTGTTCTCAGCAACATTTTCAGCTTCTTCCTCTTCATTGTCATCAATCTCCATATTGGAGAATTCTCCCACAGTTTCCATAAATCTTTTCATTTGTTCATCATCTTCGAATACCTGCCAATGCTTTATATTATCTGGAATGGATGGTCTATACCGTACCTCCACTTCATATCTTAAAAGTGGATTCTGAGGAGGACGGAAAGTACTGGCAGCTACCGCAAGGGAGTCTGCTACTCTGTTTCGCTCCCGGGGCATGAACTGTATGTTAAATGCTGAGAATAAATTTTCTATCATGTCCTATACTTCGTTTCTATATGCTCTGAGCCGTGGATGCTTAGTTTGACATTCATTTTTAATCTGCCTTACGACCAGCTCAGAGTCTCCAAACACTTTTAGACATTGGATGCCTATGTTTCTAGATGTCTGTAACCCCAGTAATAATGCCTCGTACTCAGCTACGTTGTTTGTAGCCTCATACTCCAGTTTAAAAGACAGCGGCACCCATTTTCCTATAGGGGAAATCAGCAATACCCCAGCTCCATTGCCTTCCCTTGAATTGGCTCCATCAAAATGCAAGGTCCATATTTCTGATTCCTGACTTTCTTTGGGCTGCTCAGCCTGAATTTGACCAAAAAGGGGCTCATGAGCGTAACTTTCGTTTTCTTCTAGCATAAAACATGAAAAGTCTCCCTCTTTGTCATAAATTGGGGAATTATCTGAGCAGTCAGCCTTAGTTACCATCTTAACAAATCGAGTTTCTCTGTACAACCTCCTTTCTTGACCTCCGAAGACTGGGACAGTAGCATATGTTAGATCCAATTTAATTGACCCCCCAATCTTGGTACCCCATGACCTTGACAACAGCATGCCAAAGCGAGCTGGGATATCAGCAACCACAATATCCATGACCACACTTTTTGCTGGGATTTGAGCCAAATTAACCACCAAGTCTTTAATCATTCCCAAGCATTTTACTCTTTTAGAATCAAACGAATATAAATCTTTGTATGGTCTTGTAATCTGCAGTCCTAGTTGCTCCATGACAGACAAGGGCATAAGATTATGGGAAGCCCCAGAATCTAACATGCAGTTATGTAACAGTAGGTCATGAATGACTAGGGATACATAAAAAGGAGGAGTGGAAGGGTCTATCTCCTCGACATGTGGGCCAAAGACTACCATGGGTCTTTCTTCTTGAAGATTTAAGCTATCAGGTGCAATTGGTAGTTCAGGAGGAAGAATAAAAGAGGCAACTTGAGATTGATATGCAGGTTGTTTTAACAACTCAGTCAGAGGGACGGGAATCTTAATCTTCTCAAGTTCTTTTTGCAAATTGAAAACAGATGTGGGCTTTTCTAGCATTATTTCTTTTGACTCCTTATTCTCAAATGAAGATTTAATTTCTTTTGACACTGGCTCAGCATTAGGAGGACTGACTAGTTCAGAAGAGAAGGGAAACTGATCATTAGACTGCAAGGGGGTATTCAGGAGATTCTTACCTTTTTCTATACACCTCTTTGCTGCTGATTCCTTCTGAGCAGATGCTTCTTTCTGAGGTGGTTCTTCTTCTTGCTCCTGAGTTCTGGTCCTCTTCCTCGAGGATCTGAGATCATATTTGACGTTGAATTGGGCTTCCATGAAATCAGCAAATTGCTTGCAGTAATGGTCAATCTCTGCTTCTTCGTCTTCTTCTTGTAGGGGGCACTCCATATCGTCATTATTTGAAAAAGCCAGATTGGAATCTTCTAGTCTATAAGCTGCATCTCCAGCGGAGTCATCTGCCGGTCCTTCCAGGTACAAGGGATGAGGTACCTGATCTTGCTGTTCTTTCGCTTCTCTTGGCAATATCTGCAATGGAGGCTTTCTGTACTGAGGATTATATCCTCTGTTTGGAGCATTATAATAGTTCTTGGGAGCTACATTCTTAGCTTCCAGTTCTAGCTTGACCATCTTCTTTATCATATTGCTTATCTCGTCCATTTTATCTGAATCCTTTTCTTGATTAGAGGTAGAAACCTCTTCTTTGCCTTTTCTCCTAGTTTCCTGTTCAATTTTTCCTTTTAACTTTCCAGTGGCAGCAAAATTTGCCTCCAACTCTAGAGCATCTGTCTGAGCATCGTCCAAGGTGACAGGCATCCTTTCCCGCAGAGAAAAACCGAAATCAGAATCAAAAGCTGCTATGAAAACAACTTTGGCAGCAGCTTGTTGAGGTTTCATATCAGCAGGAAGGTTCAGATATAATTTGTTAAACCTTTTGATAAATTCTGCCACTCCCTCATTATGTTTCTTCTTTAGCGTGTTAAATTCAACGAGGGACTGCCCTTGATCTTTCTTTTCTCCCCACTTCCTGAGAAAAGCATTCTCCATCTGGTCCCAGGTAGTGATTGAATGGTTTTCCAATGTCTTGAACCATTTACGGGCTTCACCTTCCAAGGATTGCACGAACAACCTCAGGACCACATCCAGATGTTCAACATTTAAGTTCTCTGCAAAGGAGTAGAAAGTTTCGAGGTGCTTCTGAGCATCAACTTCATTTTCACCATTGAATCTTGGAAAAATTTTCAAGTAATCTTGTGGCATATCATGCAGTACTGGGGGTAGGGCCAGAGGAGCATATTTAATTAACAGAAAAGCAGGAACATTGGCCATTGGGGGAGGCGTGGGTCGCACAACAATTTGAGATACAGATGAAGGGAGAGGAGTGGGAGGAAGCGGAGTATGAATAACAATGGGAATATATTGCACCGAAGCCTGAGGTGTAGATGGGAATAACTCACGGTTAACAACAACTACTTCGGTGACCTCTTTAATTTCTTCAGCCTCGAAAGCAGGATGAGATTCTCCTTCAATCCAGGTATCTCCTCTACGTGGAGTCTCTGAGTAAAACTCGGGTTTTTATGTTCTAACTTCTTGAGAAGAAGAGGGCGGGTGATTTTCAACGGAAAATTCAGAGTTTTCGGAACGAACTGACTTCTTCTCTTTCCAAGCTCTCTTATGAATGATCTTCTCCGGGTCAGACACGGCTGTTTTCGGCTGGGAGGTATCCGACCTCAAATGGGGCTTCCGGGAAGCCAGGACTTCCAATAAAATTTATCAAATAAAGACCAGTGGAGTCGCCAAGGTGAGAAGTCTGCAACTCTTCACCTCTCTGTGCTCACCTGATTAGAGAGTGAAAATAAAATGTCGAACCCAGGGAAACAGATATTCTTGAATTCGTGTCCCCGGCAACGGCGCCAGAAAGATGTTGTGGATGATTTTGTCACCCTCCTAGAGACAGCCTAGAGTTGCTATAGACCAGTGCCTGGGACATCTTAATATAGCAAGGAGCCCTTTTAGTTTGGGTTGTCAGTCCAAGAACTCGCTTACTATCTCTTGTTCTAAACAAGGAAATTAGATTGAATGGGTCCAATTTCTCTCTCAGAGGCTGATACAAGGATAGGAGTAATGTGAAGACATCATGTAAAACTTCAGCATGAAAGTATCAGACAGTTAAGAGACCGCTTACTGTAAAGAGGGCCGATTCAAATAATATATCACAAAAATCAAATATTAGGATGTGCAAGCAGTGAGGAAATATAAGAAGATATTACTGGCAGAAGGGCGCACCAATTTACGAATCCTTAAGCCACTAATATAGCAGAAATTATGAAAAGAGTGAACATGGAACAACATATCACTTCTAGGCCTATTTAAAGCACTTGACTAATTGCAGAAAGGGCACCACTTAAGATGAATCCTTACTGCAAACTAGTGATCCACTCGCATTCTAGAACATGATACAAGAAGAAAGTTTGCATGAAAAAGGATGATATATTAACACATGAGAGAAATTACATGCTTGTGAGATACCAAGACCGAGAATCCTCATTACGAGTTATAACCCCTCCTCAGAGCCCTACGGGCTCACGAGCTTCATCTGAAATATTACAAGATGAATACGAAGTCTTTCTCATTTGCACCATTTCAGCGTAATCACGGAACCCTTCGAAAATCTTATTTTTTAGTATTTATAGAAAAGACAGAGACTTCTGGAGGAGGGAGACGAGGCATAATTAATGACTCAGTTTGAAACAACCTGGCGGAAAACGCTCGCGCCTTCTCTTATGAATGACTAACTATAAATGAATACAACTAACAGTCCGTCTAAAGAAATAAATGCTGGGGGATAAAAATCTCTTTACATATAAGACTGAAATAATAAAATATATACAACATGTTGCCCGCGGTTGAAAGAAAATTTGCTGCCGTAAGAGATTTGGAACAATCTGCATTTCAGTACTGTACTCTCGGCCTTCGGCTATGGATTTGAATCCTGGATCTTTAATGCGGGGCGGACGCATCTGGAGAGTTCTGAGAGTCCATATCTATGTCTTCTTTAATGGCGGTCATCTCTCCCACCTACCCTCGGCTTCTTTCCTTAATTTCGCCAGTGGGATATGTCCTTTGGTATGCTCCAAATCTTTTCAACGGAGGCGGAAAGTTAAAGCGCCGACTGAGTCAATTTAAAACCTGCAAAACCCGCAAAACATTAGAGAAAAATGACTCGGTGACAGGGAATGTAGATATGACAGCGGCCCTGGAGTCGGTAATGCAGACTAGGCGAGATATTGAGAAGGTGCAGGGTGACAGGAAACACACGAATCTAATGGAGAAACAGGGGGTGACAATGTAGAACACAATGGAGCGATAATGACTGAAAGGGTCAAAGGTTTATAAACTATGATACGTCACCGGAACATGTGGATGACGGAGGAGAAACACGGTGCACACTGATGCACTATGATGACATGACCTCAGTGAGTGGGACCCGAATCGGAGATCGCAATCGGAAGATGGAGCGGGGAGACCGGGGTGGTACATCTTAGAAGTTCCGATCGCGATTGAGGATGGGACTGCGGTTGACCTAGGACCGTCCGATCTTGGAACAAGATCAACGGCTGCGCTTGGATCGGGGGACAATAAAATGGTGGTCATAAAGGTCTGTTGCGCGCGGGCCCTCCGTATAAATTAACTTCCGCGCCGTTGATTTAAGTCAGATCGGACGGCCAGCATTGCGCCCGATCGTTAAGACGATAAGCCCCCTTCTTACTCTGAACTATGGTTTTCAGACTCAGGTCTTATGGAAGTTGTAGCGGAAGAGAGTCAGACTCTTAAGGAGTCGGCCCGATTGCTTAAATTTTGGTTTTGAACCATTGTGAAGTAGATTTTCGGGCGGGGATAGCAATACCAAGCAGGGTCATGAAATTTTAGGCCACGGCAGAGGCTGAGAACTGATTTGAATGAGGCAGCGGAGCAAAAATCACAGGCAGAGGTAGATATGTACAACAGGTACAATCTTACAGGTTGGCCTTCTCTATTTTTCTTGTAGGGATCTCTAATCATTAGTCTTGTGCTCTTCGTGGGAGTTGTCGGGTACCATGAGTTCATTGTGGTGATTGTAAAAGCTTTTGGCAAGCCCCTTGAGGCATTCAGTAACCTCCCAAGGTGTAATTTTCCTCTAGGGTTATAGTGTTGTGATTGATTAAGTGACATAGGGTGGTGGCTCCAGGTTGTAAGCTCTAGGCATTTCCCAACGAGTAAGGTTGTTAGGTGGTTGTTGTGTCAGGGTTTGAAGTGGTATTGTTGGCGATTTTCGGTCTCATCTTATAGGTTTTATATTGGGACTCACACGACTATTTTCAATTATTGATTTGTGTGGCATGAGGCCCTATCTAATTTGGGGGAGTGGACAAGTTAGCGAGCGATGCAATGCCAAAGGGGATGCCCTCTTAGGGGTGTCAACCCTTGAGGTATCGGCGCGGTGCATCTTGTGGAACAATGGGATATTAGGGAGGAGGTCAACCAACAACCTACCAAGTCTCCAGGGAGAGTCGATCTGCCCCTCCTTTTGACTCTCTTAAAACTCAGTTGCGTCAGGTCACGCCATTGATGGAGAAATTAGCATAGGATCAATACGATGATCGCATCGAGGTCATAACCTTTATGATTGATTTGTAGCATAAACATTGACACATGATGAATAAGTTGGTTTCTCTCTGTCATAGGCAGAAATGGATTCAACACAAACAAGAATGTGTTGAGGTAAGGTTGGTGCATATGGAAGCCCACATGCATGAAGCCTTTTGTCCTCCTTTGCCACTTGAAAATATATCGCAAGCTTCTGGTCTAGGTAATGTTGCTACATAAAGATGGTTGTTGCTTGTTTTTGGGCTTTGGGTCTCTTCTAGTTAATAAGGGTAGTCTGCATGCTGCTATTTAGCTTTCTCTTGTTGTTGTCTTTTTTTTTTGCCACTATCTCCTGGCCAAAAAGTCTGATAGGAATGACGTCGAGAGAATTTTGTTTGATATTAGATGTTCCTTGAATCAAAAAATCCTCCAGCATGAAGCAAACATGTTTTTTCTATTATTTTCAGTCTTCAGGTAGACTAACATCCAACCTCTCCCTCTCCTCCATCTATAGTATGCATATTTATAACTTTAGGTGCTTTTACAATAGGCCTGCCAGTAAGGGAAGACCTTTGAATACCTCTAATGACACCTTGACTAACAGAAAACATATTACGAGGAGAAAAATTAGAGATCTGCTATTTTTAGGAATTTAAATCCTAACAGAACTCTAATACACTTTATTACATTTAACAAACTTTAAAAGATCCCTACTTGCTGATATACATTGAAAATATCATGTGCTTGAGGTGTCCATGACCATGAATGAACAATAAATACCCTGACCAAGATAAGAGATCTGTCTTCGAGCTTTGAAAATCTTTTAAAACAACCGGTAAGTGCTTCTAAAATCCTGCCTATGCTTTCGAAAGCGTGCAAATACTGGCCACCTATTGGGATGAGAGTGGAGGGGAGTGAAGTGAAGCGCGGGAATGGAAAGTAAGTGAAAGGCATGGGAATGGAACAATAAGTGGGAGAAGCTATTAAGTGGAATAATAATAAGCGAGAGGAGTAAGTGCATTAAAATATATCACAATCGCAATCACAGAGTGGAGCGGAGTGAATACATTATCGGGGTAGAATTGCAATGTGATATATCGCAATTACAAGACGAAGGGGTTATTGCATATCGGGGATCGGAGTATTATCACATTTCGCAATCGGAGGGTGTTGGGTGCAGGAATTGCACTTAAGCAAACTCCTCAACACTTAATTGTCAACCCGGGGGATTTGTAAACTTAGAGACGAAGCACAGGAAATGCCAGAGATGGTATGAATTTTCCTGATAGAAATTCCTACTTTCTTAAAGAAAAGCTTGCAGAACCGAAAGAGTAAAAGATAACTGAATCATCAAAGTAATCTAGTGCTGGAACAAGAAAGAATGCATTTGCGGAATCAAAATAAAAAGGCAATCACTCCAACTGATCAATTTTTAATTACTGAGTATGTGTTATGTTTTTCTTTAGCAAAGACACTTGGCAGTCTCGTAGAATGGGCCCTTAAACCTACTCATGTAAAGATATCCTTCCCACAAGAATCGATCTTGCACTAGTGCAGTATTCTTGCAATAGTGCAGGAGTAGCGATCTATGTAGAAGGTGTAAAGTAATGTCCGCACTAAAAATGCTTTTCTTCATGCAAGGGCCCTGAACTTTCTCAAGTCCACAGCACTTAGATCTGGTACCAAGAAACTGGTTCTTGTACCTGATCTGAGCTTCTTACACTTTAACTTTTAGTCCTTGAAATCAATGATTAATTACTGCAAGTGTTATGAAACCAAATTGCTTATCAGAAAGATGAATATCTGTAGAGAATAAGGAAACGATCTTTTTAATTAAAATGTAACTGAAAGCAAGAAAGCTATTAGAAGTAAACTAAAGAGACTTGCTGCATCACACCATCCAGCACTAGTGTAGAAACAATTCTTTTGCTTGCACCAGGCGGAGAAAATAAACCAAACGTGCAGAAAGTGAATAGCACACCAATGTGCACTGGTGCAGGTAATTTCTCCTGCTCGAACCAAGCGGAGAAAACAAACCACACATGCAGAAAGTGAATAGCACACCAAATTGCACTGGCATAGGTAATCTCATGTTCGAACCAGGCGGAGAAAGCAAATTTAAATTCAGATGCAGAAAAGGAAATTTAACTACTTCACACTGCAGATCTGCTTTCACTCAAACAGAAATTCAAATGCTGTAAATTAAATCACACTTAGCAGACATGAATTGCAAGAACAGAAAGGAGGGAGAACGTGTTGGGTTGGCTGGGCCCTAGCCAACGAACACGTTTCCCTTTCAAACGGAAACGCTACTCAGTATCGAATCAACGCATCGACTGTTTAAACAAAATGATAAAATTTATGAAGCATAAGGCAGAGCTCTTCTTATTAAATCCTTAAAGCAAATACATGTGTGATTACATATCCAGCCTAGATTTGGGCGATAACAAAAGACAGGCCTGTTACCGCCTCACTGGTTCTATTCTCCGATCTATTCAATTCTATCAAAACATTAAACTTCTTGTCCTATTTACATTTCTGCTTATATAGATCCTTTTGGCCGCAGGCCAAAAGGATCGTTTACCATTACATAGCCAATTACAGAAATCGTTATAACAAATTACATAACCGATTGCAGAATAAGCTTTCGGCCTTCAAAATTAAATCGCTTTTAACAGAATAGGTCACGGCTATCTCCAGTTTTTCATCTCTATGAAGTCTGATCTTTGCTACTCTAGATTTAACTGTTGTCATAGCTGGGACTCGGCTGCCTTCAGATATATCTTTGTTGATCGTAGCTAAGGCAGTACCAAACAGGCAGAAACGCAAGTGATCCAGATTCGCTGCCAAGATTCACGGCGCTAGTGCTAGTGCGAGATCTATTCTGCACTAAAAATCAGCGGTCAAGATAAGTGCTTATCTATTAAATAGCATAGGAGGTAACGATAAGTTACAAAAGTAATTATAAGTAAGAAATCACGTAACAGATAGTTAATAAATGCTAAGTTGAGTTAAAAATGTAATATATGAAGTTAATGCAAAATGTGTCATCATTCTCGCACTAGTGCTGGATGAGGGCGCATAAGATAGGTAAAACAGGATAAATGATTACGATTTGGAAAGGGAAAAAATGGTCAAAAAGGGTGCAAATTAGAGGACCAACATCCTCCCATCCCTAAACTGTTGTGTGTCCTCACACAAATTTTTACCTCTGCAAAAAAAAATAAAAATTGAATACTCCAACTCAGTCCTGTTCCGGCATGTTGTCCTCAGGATGCACTGTTTCAGCCTTCTTCCTCTTGATGTGCCTTAACTTCTTTGCTACCTTTCTCAACCCCCTGAAATAGCATCCAGCCCGATATTTCCATACTTTAACCTCGCTTTTATTTTGTTTGAGCTCTGCCATCAATTCTTCTCTGCTTTGTTCTTTCTCCTCTTGTGCTTTGGTCACAAGTTGCTCCAAGTTTTGCACTTGGAGTTCTAATTCTGCTATGCGAGCAATAGGAGTCACCAATTCTTTTCCTTTCTTTGTCTCAGCAGGGGCTGCCACTGGCTCTGGGACTTCTATATTTGCCATGGTCGCGTCAAGGAACTCTTCTACTTGTGGTCACTCTTTTTCCAGGTCTCCTTCCTTCTGCTCTGGTTCATCCTCATCTGGTTCCTTGTCTTCTGTGGGTTTTTCTGCCTCTTCTTCTTCTTCTTCCGGTTGCTCTTCATCTAGTTCCTCTTCTTCTGTGGGTTCTTCTTGTACTGGTGCAGAATGGGATTCCATACCCTGTGGGGGTTGTGGTTTCTTGCCTACATTGACAATTTTACTCTTCTTATGGGGTCTTTTGATAAAATGTGCCAGCAGAGTATTGTCTCCGACTTGTGCAATATTCGTTGCATCTGCAACGACTGACAGACTGTCGTGTTCAGAGGCTTGTGCTTGTGTAGAAGGGGTTTCTTCAGCGGGTGCACCAACTGTTTCCTTAATGGAAGACTGGGTCTTCTCATTTGTCGATTTTTCTGACCGCTTTCTTTTCGCACTAGTGCGAGAAGAACTTCCCTTTTTGCTTCTATTTAGACCCTTACTTGTACTGGTAGGAGTCTTCATCTTCTTTCCCTCGGCTGGCTTCCCGTGCAGTTGTTTCAACAACTCTTCCCATGTCATACATTTGCTCTCCAGCTGTTTTAAGACTAGGAATTTTATCAGGCCGTGATGGTATAATCGTGTATCGGCTTGGTCCTCCCTTCCATCCTGTACGCTTCTAGCCATTTTCCCCAAGCTTTTGAGCAAAAAGTAGGGGAAGTTCATCCTCCAACGAATGTACCGGCCTCCTTCAAAATGTTGCAGCAGTCTAAAATGATACACCAAGGTACACGTGTACCTCCCTTCGCAGGTCATAAATTTCTGCAAAATAAACAGGAGATCCTGCCATTGACCCAGCAGGGCTTTACACGAGACTCTGCATTTCCAATTCACCTCCATCTTCTTATCCTTGACAAAACTCTGCCAGCGTTTGCTTTCTAGCTTCTAGTTCTTGAACCACTCCACTCCCATATTCTCCAAGCCCGTTGCTGCTGCTACAAATTTCTTCGTGACTTTGAATTCGAGCGGCCCAATTCTCACTTCGCTATTCTTAAAGCTTCTTGAAAATTTTAGGGCGACCTTCCTGTCATACCCATCTAACTTTTGCAGGAACCGTAGAAATCCCAACTCTCGCAACAGTGGAAGACTTTTGCGAAATTCGGCAGTTTGCTCAATATTGCTAAGAGACAGGGGCTCATTTCGGACGAGCGGCATTGCTGCTATCGGCTATGAACAATAAGTTCCAAGGCTTGCATGCAATACTGGGGAATCATCTTTCATACATAAATATCTAACCGTATCTCTGATTCATTTGCCATAAATACTCATCATTTCCAGTCAGGCTTAATTGGTATGCGCGACGACAATTTAACGGTTAAATGCAGTAATAATCATGATAAAGGGACGTTTAGGATAAATGTAGGAGCAGGGGGAGTTATGAGTGAAGGACATTTCAAAACATTGCGGAGCAGGGTAGATTATATGAAAACAACGATTAACACGATTCTTACATTTCTTCATATTTACAAAAAGGAACGCAATACTCATTAAAAATATCATGATTTTTACTTTAAAAACTTTGTACTTTTAACTAATTTCCTCCTAGGTAGTATAATAGCGTAAATACTTGTCAATCATATGAAAAATATCATATAACTTTCCATCATGCTCACTTTCTTATGTCATATGATAACTTGTTCTATGTTGCTGATGAGGTGCATGCTTGTACTGATCTTTGCACCGCTTAAATCATATCATCCTGCTGGTATTTTTGTGCTCATCTTATCATATAGGAAAACCTGCTTGCACTGGTGCAAGCATAATATTAAGACAGAGAATTAAAATATAGGTTGGATTTCACATGATTTCCTCAACTTATTCTGAATTTTTCTTCGCCCTTTCTTGATATTTTAGAGCACATCCTTTTGCTCTTTGTATGCAAGATCCTGCAATAAACTCATGAGGGAAAAAAGGAGTGGGAAAGGAAAATCTTACAATGGGAAGGAATTCTGTCATAGGGATTCCAGGAAAGTACCAAAAGAGGGAAAATAGAAGTGGGATAGGGAAAAAAATTTCAGGGTTAAAGTGGGATTTCTTCGAAGTGGATAGGGTGAATTTAGAAGACTATGGGAAGGCTAATTATATTAGGATTCCGAGAAGAAAGATGAGGGAAAATTACGAAATGGGATATGAAGAAAGGCTGAAAATTTTCTGGAAGGTCTGCCTGCACTAGTGCAAGAAGAATAACTACAACGAGAATGATAGACAAAAGAGTATGGTACATACCTGTTACCTTGTCCCAAATTAATTCCTTGTTTTGTTTCTGCCCAAAGTCTTATAATGAAAATCAAATTTTGTTGAAAATTTGCAATCTCAAAATAACTACCTCAAGTTCATGCACCTACTATAGCAATCTTGTACCTAGATTATGCAGCGCATATTTAGAGGCAACCACCATCAATACACATTGTTGCCAACCAGCATCTTGTGAGCAGTCATCATTGATAATTCATCACTCTAAATATCATGAAAGTCAAAATAAGTTATGATACCAATTAGAAATCTCTTTATTGAACACTCTAAATTCTGTTATCATCTGGATTCAAACTAAATTTCCTCTTAATATAGAACAAAGAATAACCTTTACTAAGGGTACCACATCCTTAAAGATTCTTGATTTTTGAAAGATATAACTCAAAGTATCATGTTCAAATCATCTTTAAAACCATTGTCCAAGGAAAAAAAGATAAGTTTAGGGGAAGAGAAAAATAGCCAAGAAAATCATAGTATGCAATTAACTTTAATACCACAGACATAGCCTTGCTACCCGCAGGTGTCCATAACCTCGACAGGGGTGTCTTTTGACCCATCGAAATGTTTGTGTCCCACTTATTAGGCATGGATTCAGAGTTATCTTATTCTAATTTTAGATGAAGGCCACTGCTTTGGCTTGGCAACCAACTAATGGCAGTGCCACTCACAAGAAGTAACATGGACGAACAGGTCAGCTCGTGATGAGACCTCTTGTCTTCCAAATTTTCAGTTGAAAGCCATTACTCTGGCTTGGTGACCAGAAGCAGTAATTTCATGCATGCTAGGTCTCATGATCATGGTAGGTCGGCTCATCACGAGACATCCTATCCTCCCCTAAATCTTTTGTATACTCTGATTATGATCAACCTAAAAGGTTACTTAATAAGTGGGGAGACAGATCTACTCCTTAAGAATACGGGATGACATGAAAAGTTTTTAATGACTAATCATTATTGACTAGTTCCTCTGCCCTAAGACTTATTAAAGATATCCCAGATAATGACTAAAAGACTTCTTGAATTAAGAATGCTAGTGTTCTCATGAGTAGCTTATTATGATCTTAACAAGAGTGGTCCTCCATAGGGGGTTTCCAATAGTACATTCTAAGGGAAACTGAAATCACATATATCAGATGACAACTTCTTAGAGTGATTAGTCATGGTTACTTTGAAAAATCATGAGGTATTAGAGTGAATCATACTCAACAAGATGTGTCGCAGATGTGTATGTTAACAACCAATGCGGATCAAAAGTAGTTTTAATGACTACACTTTAAAAATCAAAAACCCAATTAGCATCTTAATAGCTTTATTCACCTACCCTACTTTATCTAAGAGGCGGAAGAATTCCTTTTATGTATAGGAGTACTTATAATGAAGCCATGTGCGGATCAGGTGAAAATATATATTCATGCTCAAATTTATCATACAAATTTGAAAGTGAGCATGAGAATGAAAAACCAACGAATGTAAATGATATGACAACAAGAGTTTTAGAAGAGGATAATGTTGCCTTGCTTGAGTAGTTGTTTGGAACCAATGTTTGATGTAATCATGGTAGCCTTGGTCCATTTCTTGATTTGGCCCATGCTGCTCGCCCTCTTCTTCCTTGTCATGTTGATTGTTCTCCGTAGGGTGATTAGTCTCTTGATAACATTCTAGATCTACTGATAGACATGTCAAGAACTCCTCAATCTCAGGTTCCAGTGGATGTTCTCCATTGATTATAGTGCATGATTCATTTGTCTCCTCAAAAGAGACTTCTAAATCCTCTTGTGATGGTGGAGAAATGGACAAGTCCTTGACTATTGTCAAGAAGTTTTCTTCCTAAGAGGTAGAGATCAAGATCCCAGCAACTGCTAGGGCTTGAGAGAGAACCTTCATACTTGTTATCATCTTTAAGTCCATCTAGTTGATTGATAGTCCCTGTATCCACACACATATTAGTAACGAGGGTTCTTACAACACCCCAAAAAATGATATAACGTTGAAGATTAGGATCTGAAGATAATTCATTTTAAAAGTTATTGGCTGAAATAAAGCTCACCACACTTGCATAAAAAAATACAAAAAGATAAAGGCAGACTTACCCCTATTTCATCAACAGAAAATTCTTACCAAATCAAATCGCCTCCCCGGCAACGGCGCCAAAATGTTGGGTGCATGAATTTCACTTAAGCAAATTCCTCAAGACTTAATTGTCAACTCGGGGGATTCGTAAACTTAGAGACGAAGCATAGGCAATGCCAAAGATGGGATGAACTTTCCTGATAGAAATTCCTACTTTCTTAAAGAAAAGCTTGTAGAACCGAAAGAGTAAAAGATAACTGAATCATCAAAGTAATCTAGCGCTGGAACAAGAAAGAATGCATTTGCAAAGGAATCAAAATAAAAAGGCAATCACTCCAACTGATCAATTTTTAATTACTGAGTATGTGTTATGTTTTTCTTTAGCAAAAACACTTGGCAGTCTCATAGAATGGGCCCTTAAACTTGCTCATGTAAAGATATCCTTCCCACAAGAATCGATCTTGCACTAGTGCAGGGGCAGCGATCTATGCAGATGGTGTAAAGTAATGTCTGTACTAAAAACACTTTTCTTCGTGCAAGGGCCCTGAAATTTCTCAAGTCCACAGCACTCAGATCTAGTACCAAGAAACTGGTTCTTGTACCTAATATGAGCTTCTTACACTTTAAATTTTAGTCCTTGAAATCAATGATTAATTACTGCAAGTGTTATGAAACCAAATTGCTTATTAGAAAGATGAATATCTGTAGAGAATAAGGAAACGATCTTTTTAATTAAAATGTAACTAAAATCAAGAAAGCTGTTAGAAGTAAAATAAAGAGACTTGCTGCATCACACTATCCAGCACTGGTGCAGAAACAGTTCTCCTGCTTGCACCAGGCGGAGAAAATAAACCAAACGTGTAGAAAAAGTGAATAGCACATGAACGTGCACTAGTGCAGGTAATTTCTCCTGCTCGAACCAGGCGGAGAAAACAAACCACACATGCAGAAAGTGAATAACACACCAACGTGCACTGGCACAGGTAATTTCTCCTGTTCGAACCAGGCGGAGAAAACAAATTTAAATTCAGATGCAGAAAAGGAAATTTAACTACTTCACATTGCAGATCTGCTTTCACTCAAACATAAATTCAAATGCTGTAAATTAAATCACACTTAGCAGACATAAATTGCAAGAACAGAAAGGAGGGAGAACGTGCTGGGTTAGCTGGGCCCTAGCCAACCAACACGTTTCCCTTTCAAACGAAAAAGCTACTCAGTATCAAATCAACGCATCAACTGTTTAAACAAAATGATAAAATTTATGAAGCATAAGGCAAAGTTCTTCTTATTAAATCCTTAAAGCAAATACATGCGTGATTACATATCCAGCCCATATTTGGGCGATAACAAAAGACGGGCCTGTTACCGCCTCAATGGTTCTATTCTCCGATCTATTCAATTCTATCAAAACATTAAACTTCTTGTCCTATTTACATTTCTGCTTATATAGATCCTTTTGGCCGCAGGCCAAAAGGATTGTTTACCATTACATAGCCAATTACAGAAATCGTTATAACAGATTACATAACCGATTGCAGAATAAGCTTTCGGCCTTCAAAATTAAATCGCTTTTAACATAATAGGCCGTGGCTAGAAGAAAATGGGTAAATGATTACGATTTGGAAAGGGAAAAAATGGTCAAAAAGGGTGCAAATTAGAGGACCAACAGAGGGGTCAACATGGATGGTTAGCAAAACCTCAGGGGAATAAGCATATTTTCGATCTCGCCTTTATTTTCCACATCAATGCATATAAAAAAATTGCATACTTTCTCCATTAAAATATGGGAGACCACCTATTTCATTTGCCAAAGCCGCAAATTTAACAGAGGCAAGGAAATTTTATATACATCTATTTCTCTGTTGAAAACCGACATGATCAACTCAAGGAGATGACAATGGAGTGGGTCCTCCATTCCCAGTTTTAATGCTAAAATATGTGGGAGAGTCTTTCTTCCGTAATACCATAAAATCCAGAGATCTTGGGACTCTCTTTGAAGCCAAAATGCTCTGCTCAACAATACTTTTTCAATGTTAATATTTAAGTCGGTCCTGTGGAATTTGGGCAATTGTCCAGGTTGTAAAGCTTTCCTCGAACTATGATCACAAAGCATGTACATTTTTATTTTGGGAGAGGATGGAGAGGATGAGGTTTCAAAGATAAAGATGTAACAAAAATGGTGATTGCTTGGCCACAGTCCCTTGCTCTTGATTTGGACTCTATGAAGCTCAGTTTCTATTACTTTAAGATTGCATGAAAATGTAAATATTATTTAATGTATTTAATTGAGTTTGTTTTTTTGTTTTTTGTTTTTTTTAAATACTTAATTTATATAGAGTGAAGATGGATTTATATTAGGGTAAAGATAACTCGCTTAATATATAGGGTTAAGATGGATTTATACTAGTTTTAATTTATATAGGGTTAATATAGATTTATATTGGTTAGCTTATGAGAGTGAATAATATTGGTAAATGAAGTTGAGTGTAGGTGATTAAGATATTGGTAATGAAATTTTGCTGAAATATTAATCTTTCTTTTTCCAATACTAAGTATTTTGATTAAAAAACTAATGACTTGAGTATTTTCTTTTTCTTGGGCTTGTTTCAATTATCTTCCTAAGTTTTTTATTATTATGTTTCGTGCCATAGATAAGTTATATACAATTTAATGAGTATGAATATACATGAAAGAACATTTAGATCTCTTGAAACATCTACATATTTACAATTAAAATGATTCTCGGGAGAGAAATCTAGTCCAAAGATAAATATAATAATCTCTCTAAAGTATAATTATAAAGATTATTTGTTGATTTTGATCTCAAAAGAAAAATATGTTTTCTCAATTGTTGTGTAAACATAGTTACCAACTTGACAAAAACTCTCCAGAGTCTCTTTTATAGATATTGTCTTTAGTGGTTGCTTTTACTCTTGTTTAAAAAAATGGTGTTATAGGTAGCACTCAATGTTTTCGAGGTTAACAATACAAAATTTTGCAACTAGGATATATAATGTTGCAAATGAAAACTTTGAAATTGACCCCAAAATGAAAAAGCTACTAGCAACATTCACCTTTTTTTTTTAGGTTAAAACTTATAATTTGTTTGATACAATGACATTAACAATTGTGATATTGTGATCCAACATCTTGAAACCAACACAAAATGTGATGTTGTAAAACCTTCCCCTTATTTTAATCTAAAATTGCAAAATCAACAAATAAAAATGATTTAAAAAATTTGTTATGTAAACATAGTTACAAACTTGACAAAAAAACTCTCCAAAGTCTCTTTTCTTAGATATTGTATTTAGTAGTTATTTTTACCTTTGTTTAAAAATTTGGTGTTATAAGTAGCATCCATTTTTTTCAAGGTTAAGAGTATGAAGTTTTATAAATATGATATACAATGTTGAAAAAAAAAAAGCCTTAAAATTGAACTCAAAATAAAAAGGGAAGTTAGTAGCAACATCACCTTTTTAGTAGCAAAATTATAATTTGTTTAATGCAACGACATTAACAATTCATGATATTGTGATCCAATATCTCAAAACTAACACTTAAATCAAAATGTATTATTACTTGTAAATCCTTTGTCTTATTTTAATTTAAAATTCCAAAAGCAAAAAGAAAAATATATATTAAATTAAAAAATAAAATGAAAATAAAAAGTAAATAGATAACTTTTTAAAGTGGATATTTATTAAAAAAACTTTCAAATATTAATAAAAAATAGTAAAAAAAAAAAAAAAAAAAAAAAGGCTACGTACCCTACCACTCACATCCTCTGGCCTCTTGCCACACATGGATTTCAAGCAATGAGTTGTAATCATATTAAGTAATGTGGATTAATCATATTTATTGTGTGTCGTACTTTTTCAGTAAGAGGTGAACTCATATTGGCCTTCGGGACCTCCACGTCCTTTATCTCATAGGTACAATCTTACAGGTTGGCCTTCTCTAGTTTTCTTGTAGCCCGATCTCTAAGCATTATAGTCTTGTGCTCTTCGTGGGAGTTGTCGGGTACCATGTGTTCATTGTGGTGGTTGTAAAAGCTTTTGGCAAGCCCCTTGAGGCATTTGGTAGCCTCCCAAGGTGTAATTTTCCTTTGGGGTTTCAGTGTTGTGATTGATTAAGCGACACATGGTGGTGGCTCCAGGTTGTAAGGTCTAGGCATTTCTCAACGAGTAAGGTTGTTAGGTGGTTGTTGTGTTAGGAACACTGTTACCGATGAAATAGGTAACTGCACTGTTACCTACTTTTTTTTGGTAGCATAAAAAGCACCCGATTTTGAAAAGTGGTGATATAAAAAATAAAAAAATAAAAAATATTTGAAAATTATATCAAAACAAATGACAAAATTTGAAAAAAAAAACACATAATTTAAAGAAAAAAACAAAAATTGAACCAAAAAATTTAAAAAAAAAAACATAAAAAACATTTTTTTGTAAGTTATTTAAAAAAACCATATAATTAAAAAAATAATTAAAATAGAAAATTTAAAAATAATTAAAATTACAAAATTAAAATTTATGCTAATTTTGAAATGTATTGATGCAGCATCAAATTTTTTTTTTAGAGTGGTGTTTTTCATGCTAATTTTGAAATGTATTGATGCAGCATCAATTTTTTTTTTTTTAAAGTGGTCATTTTCATGTTGGTAATAAAACACAAAACTTAGATTTAAAAAATATATAAAACAATAAAAAAACCAATAAAAATGTAAAAAAAAAACAAAATTAACTTATAAAAAAAAAAAAAATTCGAAAATTATATCAAAACCAATGACAAAATTTGAAAAAAAAACACATAATTTAAAGAAAAAAACAAAAATTGAACCAAAAAAATATTAAAAAAAACATAAAAAAACATTTTTTTGTAAGTTATTTAAAAAAACCATATAATTAAAAAAAAAAATTAAATAGAAAATTTAAAAATAATTAAAATTACAAAATTAAAATTTAGATACAAAAACTAAAATACAAAAAAATAAAAAATAAAAAATAAAAAATAAAAAAATTAAATTAAAAAAATAATAATAATAAGAAAAGAAAAAAATACAAATTTTAAAATTAACCAAAAAAAAAAAATGAAAAAGAAAATTAAAATAAAAAAAACTATCATTAAAAAAGAAGAAGAAAAAAACCACGTGCAAATAATTAAAAAACAAATATACATAAATTTAATGTTTTTTTTTTTTAATGAAACAATTTATAAATTTTAAAAATGAAAAACTAAATAAACTAAAAGATTAAAAAATAAATAAATTAAATTAAATTGAAATTTAAAAAAGTTAATAAATAAATTTTAAAATTTAAATTTTAAAAAATAATTAATCTAAAATATTAAATATATAATAAAAATAAATAAATAAATAAAAATTAAATTTAAAATAAAACAAATTAAATTTGAAATAAAAATAATTTAATTAAAAAATTTAATTAATTTTTTGAAATTAAAAATAAAATAAATTAAAAAAAATAAAAAATGAAAACAAATTTAATTTAAAATAAAAAATGAATTAAAAAAAAAAAATTAATCTTTTGAAATTTAAAAAAAATTAAAGAAAATTTAAAAAAAATCAAATTATAAAAATAATATTAAAAAATAAATAAATTATCAAATTAAAAAAAAATATATATTAAAAATTAAGAAAAAGTTCGGACAAGGAAGAAATGAGCATTAGTTCAATACGATCAATCAATGGGAATCGAACCACATTAAGCGACCACATTAAGCTTATCCTTAGAATTCAATAGAGAACCTTAAACAATTGTATAGATAAGCTTTCAAAATCACTTACATGGTAACCAAATACGTATGGTTGCAATCAGTACTTATTCGTAATCACGCTTATTAGGCTAATTAGTCTCATTGAATCCTTATGATATTGTCATGGTTATACTTCAACTTTATCCATATGTCTCTTATCACCATTAGTTTCAATGGGTCTAGTTTAGAGAGTAACACAATCATAACAGAGGGAGATGGGAAGTGACGGGGATGGCATCTATCGAAGCTTCACTTGCCTTATGTGAACCTCCGAATGAGCTGTTGGAAACTATCCCACCTACGCATTTTGGACCTAACAAGGTATCACCAAACTTCCATACTGAATCTATGGGGGTGGGGGGTGGGTGTTCATTGGTGCATCGATGCCTCATTAGTTTATGGATAATCTGCAGTTGTGGGCAACAGGGTTGGGCCTATAACAACTAATACTATAACGTGACGGGACCAAATGCAATTCTGGCGTCAACTGGCGGTGGCTAAGCGTGGTTCTCTCTGGCGTATCCAGCAGCGTATGTATAAGCTTTTCTTTTTCGGTATCTAGCGAATCCATGCCTTGTTGGAGCTCTCTTCAATCTGCTCATACCCAGATCTATTTCTGAACAACGGTCCCCTGGTAATACACACTTGACCAAATGCTATCAGGTACATTACGAGACGAAATGAACTTACATTAGGAAAGGTGTCTGCCCCAACGACAGCTGAATATGCTACACATTTTTTCTGCGTCCGCTTTATGTCCTCATGCCCATATTCTGTGAGATTTCTGGTTGCCCCATTCATTCAGTTAAAGTTAGTGAGATTTCAAGAAGTACACTATCTCCCATTCCCCCATTTCCACTTTATAATGCTTGCCCGAGATTTGTTGGAATAAGATCACTAAGCCTCCTTGATTGGGAACAAGGAAGGAGGAGCGCTACCCCAGTGGGGAGGTATTATTAGGAATGATCGAAACTGCCATAAGTGAAGTCATGTGACTGAGGTGGGTGCGCCAATTAACCTTACTCCTTCTCCACCTTCCCAGACTTATAACTGGGAAATAGACCTATCCTTCCAACCTACGTGCTAGAAAAATACACCATGAAATTTCTCTTACAACATGCTCTATTTCTTCCCATAACTACAATCTCGAAAATAACCATAAAAAACAATTATTTTTCCTCTCTTAAAACCTCGATCTTGATATGTATTTCGATTTGGAACCGAAAAAAGGGCACAAGAAGAGGTGCGATGAGATTCGCAAGGGAATCGAAAAAAGGGCACAAGAAGGGGTGCGATGAGATTCGCAAGGGAATGATGAGATTCTCATCATTCCCTTGCGAATCTCATCGCACCCCTTCTTGTGCCCTTTTTTCGGCTCCAAATTGAAATACATATCGAGGCTGCAAGTCCTTGGCTACTGGACCATCCATCCTATCCAGCCATGTAAATGTCTGATAAGTTTGAGTGATAATCTATTTGGATCTGTCAGTGAAACAATTTAAGCTTCAGTTTTCAGGCAGGGTATTAGGGGGCTATATAGACTAAATCCGTCCAGTTCAAATGAGTAAGCAAATCAAAGACTAACTGTTTGTTAGTGAATGTAAAACTTCCTTTAATTCATAATGTAGGGTGGCGCCACCATGCATGACCAAAAATTTATTTTTTTATTTTTATTATTTTTTTTTTAATTTGATTTTTTTTTAAATTTTTTTTTCAAAAGTTATTTGTTTTTAATTTAATTTTTATATTTAAAATTTAATTTGTTTTTTTTTTTAAATTTGTTTTTTTTGTTTTTAATTATTTTTAATAATTTTTATTAAATTTTGTATTTTTTTATTTAATTGTTTTTTTTTTTTCCTATTTTTTTTATTATTAAATTTTATGTTTAGTTTTTCAATTTAATTCTATAAAATTTAATAAATTTTGTATTTTTTTTTAAATTTATTTGAATTTAATATTGTTTTTTAAATGTTTAATTTTTTTTTTTTTTTTTTTTTTTTTGTTAATTATATAAATTATATATATATTTTTTATTTCAATTAAAATTGTGTATTTAAAATTGGATTTTTTTTAATTAAACTTAATTTTTTAAAATTAATTTGTTTTTTAATTTTTTTTATTTAATATTTAATTTTTTTTTCAATTTTCCATTTTTAGTTGATTTTTAAAAGTTTTTAACTTTTTATTTTAACTTCTTCTTCTTTTCTTTTCTTTTATATATATATATATATATATATATTAAAATTTAATTTCAAAATTTATTTTTTTATTCATTTATTTATTAAAATTTAATATTTTTGTTATTAAATTTAACTTGTTATTTTAATATTAACATTTAATTTTTTTTTTTAAATTTAATAAAATCTTTTATATATATATATATATATATATATATATATATATATATATATATATATATATTTGTTGTATTTTATTTTTAATTAATTTTTCATTTTTTACTTTTAATTTAAATAATGTTTATTTATTTAATATATTTATTTAAATTTAAGTTTTTGTTTTAAAATTTAATTTTTTTGTTTTTAATTTAATAAACATTTTCTTTCTCTTTTTAGATTTAATTTCTATATTTAATTTTTTATAATTTCCAACCTTTTTTTATTTTTTATTTTTTTTTAAATTTTAATTTAATATTTTTTTTTAAATTTTTAAAATTTTATATATTTTTAAATTTTAATCTTTAAATTTTTTTAATTTTTAAATTTTTTTTTTCCTTAAATTTTAGGTTTTTTTTAATGTTTCAATTAAATTTATTTATTTATTTTTATTTTTTTAATGTCTATATATTTGTAAATTTTAAGCTTTTAAATGTTTTTATTTTTTAAATTTATTTTTCTCTTAAATTTTAGGTTTTTTTAATGTTTGAATTTTAAAAATTAAAAAATGTTACTTCTATTTTTAAAAATGTCAAAAGCATGACACAATTTTTTTTTTGTTATTCCATCATCAACTAGTTTTGTTTTGAGGGTGTTTTTTCAATCCTTTTTTCAAGAAACAATTTTGTTTTTAGCATAATTTTATAAAATGTTGAAATTTGACCTTAAAAAAAAAAACAAGTGTGTTCTGGAATACACACTTTTTTTTTTGGGTGTTTTTTCATGTTTTTTGAGTCTTTTTGGGCTAGAGTTCCCATATTGAGGTCAGGTTACTTATTTCATCGGTAATAGCTAAGGGTTTGCGGTGGTATCGTTGGTGATTTTTGGTCTCATCTTACAAGTTCTATATTGGGACTCACACGACTATTTTCAATTGTTGATCTGTGTGGCATGAGGCCCTATCTAATTTGGGGGAGTGGACAAGTTGGCGAGCCATGCAATGCCAAAGGGGATGCCCTCTTAGGGGTGTCGACCCTTGAGGTATTGGCCTAGTGCATCTTGTGGAACAATGGGATATTGGGAAGGAGGTCGACCAACAACCTACCGAGTCTCCAGGGAGAGTCGATCTACCCCTCCTTTTGACTCTCTTAAAACTCAGTTGCGTTAGGTCACACCATTGATGGAGAAATTAGCACGGGATCAATACGATTATTGCATCGAGGTCATAACCTTTATGATTGATTTGTAGCATAATCATTGACACATGATGAATAAGTTGGTTTCTCTCCGGCACAGGCAGAAATGGATTCAAGACAAACAAGAATGCTTTGAGGTAAGGTTGGTGCATATGGAAGCCCACGTGCATGAAGCCTTTTGTCCTCCTTTTCCACCTGAAAATATGTAGCAAGCTTCTGGTCTACGTAATTTTTCTACATAGAGATGGTTGTTGCTTGTTTTTGGGCTTTGGGTCTCTTCTAGTTAATAAGGGTAGTCTGCATGCTGCTATCTAGCTTTCTCTTGTTGTTGTCTTTTTTTTTTTGCCACTATCTCCTGGCCAACAAGTCTGATAGGAATGACGTTGAGAGAATTTTGTCTAATGACTTATCACAATGTACTCCTATGAAGAATGACTAGAAGGTATTGACCCATTGAAGGTCCATGCCATTCTTGATTTTCCTGCACCATCAAATTTACTTCAGCTACAGAAAATTCAAGGAAAGGCTAACTTCCTAAGGAGGTTCATACCCAACTACGCTGAAATGTCTAAAGGATTTACTCAGCTCTTGAAAAAGGGGATTCCATTCCATTGGGACCAAGTTGCGCAAGCTTCCTTTGATGTTGTCAACGATACTCTTGTCCGGGCGTCATTAATGTATCGTCCCAATTATCAGAGTGATTATTTCTTATATATCGTTGCGGTTGATATGATCATTGCTATGGTATTGGTCCAGGTAGAAAATGGGGTATAACATCTGATTTATTATTTGAGTCGTAATCTAAATGATACGAAAGTGAAGTATTCATACATAGAAAAGCTTTCCTTGGAAGCTGTTCAAGCTGTCCAAATATTTCTCCACTATATCCTATTCTGAAGGACCATTTCCATTTCGGATTGCAACCCCATGACTTACATATTATCACGTCAATTGTTGGGGGGCAGTATTCAAAATGGATTGTCATTTTGCAAGAATTTGATTTGGAATTCATCAAATCCAAGTGATGCAGGGGCATGACGCTTAGAGACAAAAGGCTTCATTAATTATTCAAAAAAAAATCCAAAAAAATGTTTCAAGCAAAGGTGTTGGTACCTTTAGCTATCAATTTACAACTTTATTAGATAGGATTGAACTAGTATTTAGGAGGGTTGAACAGCTTTAGATTTGTTTCAGCATATTTAGCTTCAGTTGATGGAATTTAGGAAGATATTGTGTAATTAGGATTTGTCTAAATTTGAAGAATTCGATCCTCAAAGAGAGGTCGATGGTTATGTAAAAGAACTATAAATTGTAACCTCTGAAGAGGAGAAATTCGGAATTTGGCTGTAGAATTTTGGATTGGGAGGGTTTCCCTCTGTCTTAATAAAATTAAAGAAATTTGCCTATCTGTGTATTCTTGGCAAGTTTCCTGGAGGGTTTCACCTTCGTAAATTCATTGGGTTATGAGATTCTGTGTATAAATCCACAGCAGGCTAATTATCAAAGAATTCTGAGAAATGGAAAGCATTTATGTCTTCGTGTTTGAGAGATTGAAATGTCTGTGTTTGTTGATATTAACTGGTGTAACTGTTCGTATAAAATCAAGAACCTGTTCTCACCGAGAGTGCAAAGGATCCATGTTTATTGATACAAATGGTATGGAGGCTGGAAATGAAGTGAACCTAAACCAAAGAAATGGCGAATCCACGCTAAATGCTTGAATAAAAGTTGTATGTTGAGTAGTTTTGAGAAACCAACCACTGCTTATGCATAGTGAGAAGTGTTTTGTTCAAATCTACCTTTATCAGAACAAGGTTAGACACTGGGCCAGTTGGACACCGCCACGCATAAACCGGGGGGTGAATTGACGCGATATCCGTCGGATTTTGATCTGTGGAAATCCAACGGTGGTCGCATTGCAAGCTATGTGGAAGTTTAACCAAAGGTATGGACCCAATAACGAGGAAACAGTTTTTCATTAAAGTTTGAAGTCCGTAATATCTAGCATTTATTAATAGAATTTAATTAAAATATTTGGAACGTGGATATATGTTGCAAAAAGGCTAAACATGGTTTAAGTGCTTTATTATGTCTCTGAAGGGCTAAAGACGCTGTTTTATATATTTTCAAAGTCTTAACGTTATTTCCATGGATTTCACAGAGTTTGGGTCGGGAAATACACTCAAGAAGGTTTAATATGCATTATAATTGCCGGAGATTAAACATTGGTTAAAGTGGGATATAAGGTTCCGAAGGGTTGTAACCATTGATTTAACACTGTTTAAAAGTGCATTGTTATGTTATGGAGGGATAATGGGACTTTGCTTCTGAATGTGCAATATTGATAAACTTTGATGACCGAGAGTGTAAAAGGAGATCAGGATCAAATTCCTCCTAAGTTAGAGAACATTGTACAAAAGTTTGAGCAACTCTCCTTAACGCCTGCACCCACATTGCCATCATTTGTGGTATCAAAGCCGACTTCAGGGCATTTTCCAGAATTGGTAGAGGTGATGCTAGTAGAAGAAGAGGTAGGCCAGTTGCAAATGCTAAAGTATTAGCAACTATGCAGCAGATCCAAGCCAGATTGGAAGCAATGGAAACAGGACAACAGAGAGATCCTGAAGATGTCAGTGAACCTGAAGCTGAAGAGGAAGAAGAAAATGTTGAGCTTACCCCTGATATGAGATTTTTTAAATCAGTTTTAGGATCTACATCCAAGCCTAGACTCGAAGTATCAGCTTATGCAGGGGGATTGAATCCAGAAGAGTTGATAGACTGGATCAATGAAATGAATAAATGCTTTGATTATGAAGAGATGAGTGAAGAAAAGAAAGTTAAATTTGCTATCACAAGGTTGAAAGGACATGCAACACTTTGGTGGGATGGAGTGCAAGCAGAAAGAAGGAGATTTGGTAAGCAACCATTCAAGAAATGAAACAGAATGGTGGAAAAACTGAGAGGTAAGTTCTTGCCTAGTGATTATCAGCTTTCATTATTTAGACAAATGCAAAATCTTAGGCAAAGATTAATGATAGTAAAAGAATATACAGAAGAATTTTACAAAGTGAGCATAAGAGTAGGACAAATTCAAGATACAACAGAGAAGATTTCCAGGTACATAAATAGTCTCAGAATGGAGATCCAAGATGAGATAAGTATATTTTCTCCTGAGACAGTAGAAGAGGCTTATCAGATGGCCTTAAAAGCTGAAGAAAAACTCCTAAGAAAGCAATCTGCCAAGGAAGAGGTACTTTCCGAGGAAAAGGAAGTCAAGGTGGTAGAGAAAGGTCTACAACACCAAGAGATGGAGCTAGCAGCAGCTCAGCTCAGCATGCAACCACAAAAGGTGATGCAAGTGGCAGAAGGATTTCTTACAGAGGAAGAGAAGTGAGATGTTACAGATGTAACAAATTAGGACATAGAGCCTATGAATGTCCAGAGAAAGAGAATTTGGGGACAAGCCAGAGAAATGCAATTTTTGCTCAGATTGGAGAAGAAGCAGCAAAATTGCCTGAAACAGAGAAAGAGATTGTGCCAGAGAAATGAGAATCTTTGGTGGTTAACAAGGTTTTGTTAAAACAAACAAAGGAAATTGTTGAACCAGCACAGAGAAAGACTTTTTTCAGAAGTGTGTGCAAAGTTCAAGGGAAATGCTGTCAATTGGTCATTGATAGTGGCAGTACAGTTAATTTGGTCTCTACAGAGGTGATAGAGAAATTGAAATTGAAAACAAGGGAACATCCGACACCCTGCAAAGTGTCATGGCTTCAGAAGGCACATCAACTAATTGTAAAAGAACAGTGTGAAATAGAACTGCAAATGGGCAGCTACAAAGATAAAATCATGTGTGATGTGATGCTTATGGATGTGTGTCACATATTGCTGGGTAGACCTTGGCAGTATGACATAGCAGTAGTACATGATGGGAAGAGAAACACTTACAAGTTTTTCAAGGATGTATGAATCAAACATTGTTACCTATGGAAGAAGATGCATCAAGTAAAAAGTCTGATCCTAAGACGTTATTGTTGAGTGGGAAATAATACTTGCAACGGATTGAAGATGAAGAGGTAAATTTTGCTTTAGTTTGTAAACCTAAGGTAGTATTTACTTCTACTAGAATTTCTGATATGCTAATTGAAATTCAAGAAATTTTGGAGAATTATTGTGGATGATTTTCCTAATGAATTACCACCTGTGAGAAGAATCAGCCATCAGATAGATTTGATTCTAAGATAAAATCTGCAAAACAAAGCAGCTTACAGAATGACTCCTACAAAAAATGAAGAAATCAGAAAGCAAGTGTAGGAATTGGTTGACAAAGGTTTGATCAGAGAAAGTTTGAGTCCTTGTGCAGTACCTACAGTGTTAAGTCTGAAGAAAGATGGAGGTTGGAGAATGTGCATTGATTCAAGAGTAATCAACAAAATAACAATCAAGTATAGATTCCCTTTACCTAGAATTGAAGATTTGATGGATTGTTTGAGTGAAGCAAGATATTTTTCAAAACTAGACTTGAAAAGTGGGTATCATCAAATTAGGATAAGGGAAGGTGATGAATGGAAAACAACCTTTAAAACAAATGAGGGATTGCATGAACGGATGGTAATGCCTTTTGGTTTATCAAATGCACCTAGCACCTTTATGAGGCTCATGAATGAAGTATTAAAGGAATTTATTGGTAAATTTGCAATAGTATATCTGGATGATATATTAATTTACAGCAAAACAAAAGAAGAACACTTGAGACATCTTAATTATGTCTTAAGGAAGTTACAACAAGAGAAATTACTGGTAAATTTAAAGAAATGTTTATTCATGAAAGAAGAATTGGTATATCTGAGTTTTGTTGTTTCTGCTGAAGGATTAAAAATGGATCCATAGAAGACAAAGGTAATTTGATTCAGGAGCATCGGAATAAGCCAGCAATGTGAAAAATCTGTTCACATGTCGTGGCTTGACGGAGTGAATTTCATTTACTGTTTGGTCAATTTAGTTTACTGTGGAAGTCGATTTGTTAATAGTTTGTTGTTATTGAAATAAATACGACTGTTTTATTTGAAATGTAGTGATAAGATTTGTTAATTGAGTGTAACCGTGAGTGAGAAAATAGAAGATTTTGTTATCTATTTGTTAGAGAAATTAGTGGAATAAATATAGAAGAAATTGTAATAAGCGGGGAGATTCTTCGCACATTGGGGGGGTGTGATTTTTTTTAGTGTGGTTTCGATGTGGAGAAAAAAATTCAGAAGTAGAGAGAGGATTGTTTTCTTTGTAACAAAGGTTTTCTCCTTATGAGAATTAGCCAAGGGCAGACTCTGTTTTCTTAATTATTATGAATAAAATTCGTGTGTCCCTTTGTGTGATACGCCCTGTAGTTGAGTTATGATTTATGTGAAGTTGTTTGAATGAGTGAATGTCCTGTGTACATTTATGTTTGAATTTATCAGAATTCTTGTAATTGAGGCAAATCGGCGCGTCGAATTTAGTGAAGTGCAAAGGTTTTTTTTAATACAGTGAACCCGTTTAAAAGACATTACAATTCTTTGTGATCGAAATTGAATTACATTACATTTATGTTTCAGAGTGAATCAGGTTCGATGTTTGTATCAGTGGTATTAAACTCTGGTGATAATCCGACTTCCGATTGGATCGGATTGGAACATTGAAGGAATCGAAAGTGAACACTAGAAGACAACGATCACCAATCTCTGAATTTTCGCGTCGGAGGTTGATAAGTGCGACAGTTATGATAGCTAAGGATTCTGCGAATTGAAAACCTCCGATAGTTAATGCATTGGAGCATATTAAACGCCAGATTCTCATGGCCTATCAAATTTCAACGGATTGCGAGTGATTCGGGATTAGTCAAATAGATTTGAATGGCAATTGATAATTGCTGGGGTTCAGAAAAATAGAGGTGGCAATTGCCGAACAAAGGGAAGAAAAAAAGGAAATCGCTACAGATTGAAGGGCGCATTTGAAATTGTGTGATATCGCCTCGGATTGACTAGTCTGTCAATAGTTAGTGATATTTTTGAATTGCGACATACTGCAATCTTTGTATACCTGAAATTATTTTAAAACAACGTTTAACGCTATTATTTTTTTATTCAGAGGTTTATATCAGTGAGAAAGGGCCTGCGATTTTCAAAAATATTGAAGACATAAATCTTTTAAACTATTAGGAACTTCAATTCCGATATCGATTTATAAAGACTAGGATTGATATTATATTGCGCCACAGCTGCTACTGCGTCAGATTTTTGGTATCAGAGCTAAAGAGACAGGTGTTTGCAGCAAAGATGCTGCCAAGAAGAGGAATTGGTCGAGGGAGACCAGAACCAAATGCAGTTTTGATAGAAGAAATGCGAAGACTGCGTACACGAATGGAGACAATAGAGACAGCCCAGAGAAGAGCGCCTGATGAGGGAGTTGAAAGTTCTTAAGAAGAATTTGATGAAGATGTGGAAGCAGAAGAAGAGAATGAAAATGTTAAACTCATGAAGATGCTGGCAAAGGTTGGAAGCAAACCCAAAATGGAGATTCCTATGTATGAAGGGAGTCTGAATGCCGAGGAGCTCATGGATTGGATTAGATCCATAGATCAGTACTTCGAGTATGAAGGGATTGAGGATAATAAGAGGGTGAAGTTTTCAGTCACTAGACTAAAGGGCCATGTAGCCATCTGGTGGGACAAGTTACAGACATCAAGAACAAGAAAAGGGAAATCTAAGATCAAGCAGTGGGATAAAATGGTAAGCAAAATGAAAGCCAAGTTTTTGCCTAAAGACTATCATTTGAATCTTTTTAAGCAGATGCAAAATCTGAAGCAGAAAGGAATGTCTGTTAAGGAGTATACGGAAGAATTCTACAGGTTAAGTATCAGAACAGGGCATGTAGAAGATGATTTGGAGAAAGTAGCCAGATATGTTAATGGGCTAAGGTATGAGATCCAAGATGAGATTAGCCTATTAAGTCTAAAAACTGTTGAGGATGCCTATCAAGCAAGTCTGAAAGCAGAGGAGAAAATATTGAGGAAACAGAGTCAAAGAAACAGAGGAAAGAGTTCAGCAAGAGGTAGAGGATCTGGTAGATCTAGAGGAACGCAACATCAGCAGGAAATAGGAAGTTCAAGCAGCAGATCACCACAGATGGGTGAATCTAGTAGAGGGAGATTCGCGCCCAGAGGAAGAGGGCGAGGCAGAGATGTTAGGTGTTATACCTGTGGAGAATGGGGACATATGTCGCGGGACTGTCCTCATAAAAAATCAGCAAGCCAGAGGGGTGCAAATGTGGCTGAGGCAGAGCCGGAACCACCTCGACTTGTAGAGAAGGAAGAACCACCAGAAGAAGGTGAATCATTGCTGCTCAGAAGAACTTTGTTGAGATCAGAAAAAGAGATTGGAGAACCTGTGCAAAGGAAGAACTTGTTCAGAACTACATGCAAATCGAAGGGTAAGTGTTGTAAGGTTATAATTGATAGCGGGAGTACTGACAATCTTGTGTCTACAGAGATGGTGGAAAAGCTCGGATTAACAAGGAAAGCGCATCCTGCACCTTACAAAGTATCTTGGCTTCAAAAGGGTCATCAAGTCATCGTGACAGAACAGTGTAATGTGGAAATGCAGATTGGCACATACAGAGATGTGATTTTTTGTGACATAATGCCCATGGATGTATGTCACGTGTTATTGGGGAGACCATGGCAATTTGACCGAAAGGCGATTCATGATGGAAGAAGAAATACATACACCATAGAAAAGGATGGAGTTAAACATACGTTGCTGCCAGTGAAGAATGATGCTGATAAAGAGCTGCCTGCAAATAGTATTATGTTTATGAGTGGCAAAGAACTGCTACAGGAGGTTGATAAAAGCGAAGAGGTGCATTTCGCTATCGTGGGGAGGCCAAAGGTAATTTTAACCTCCACAAATTTAAATGATTTTCCTGAAGAAATTCAATCTGTGTTAAATAATTACATGGACATCATTTTGGATGAATTACCGAATGAATTACCGCCAATTAGAAGCATAAGTCACCATAACGACTTAATACCAGGAGCAAGTCTACCTAACAAGGCTGCATATAGATTAACTCCTCAGGAAAACGCAGAAGTTGCAAGACAAGTTCAAGAGCTGATGGACAAGGGGCTGATTCGAGAAAGTCTGAGTCCGTGTGCTGTGCCAACGGTGCTTAGTCCAAAAAAAGGAGGAGAATGGTGCATGTGCACCGATTCCAGAGCTATCAACAAGATAACAGTCAGGTATAGATTTCCTTTGCCCAGAATGGATGATTTAATGGACTGTTTAAGTGGATCCAGGTATTTTACAAAGATAGATTTAAAAAGCGGATATCATCATATCAGAATTAGGGAAGGCGATGAATGGAAAACGACGTTCAAAACAAACAGTGGATTGTACGAGTGGTTAGTGATGCCTTTTACGCTCACTAATGCGCCCAGCACATTCATGAGACTAATGAATGAGGTTTTGAAAGAATATATAGGTAAATTTGTTGTTGTTTACCTTGATGATATTCTAGTTTTCAGCAAAAGTAAAGAGGAGCATTTGGAACATTTGAAGTTAGTCCTGAAAACTTTGCAGAAGGAAAAACTACTAATCAATTTGAAGAAATGTAGTTTTATGAAAGAAGAGATGGTATAATTGGGATTTGTGATTTCCAGAGAAGGTTTAAAAATGGATCCAGAGAAGGTACAAGCAATTAGAAACTGGCCTACTCCCAGGAGTGTATTTGACGTAAGAAGTGCACCAATCCTTGAGACAATCAGGGAGGTCAATCAGCCATTTCGGTGGACAGAAGCAGCGGACAAGAATTTTAATTTGCTGAAAAAGAAGATAACAGAAAAGCCTATTCTAGCATTGCCAAATTTCGAGAAAGTCTTTCAAGTGGAAACTGATGCAAGTGGAGAAGCAGTTGGTGTGGTGTTGAGCCAAGACCAAAGACTGATAGCGTATTTCAGTGAGAAATTAAATGATGTGAAAAGGAAATATTATTCCTATGATAAATAATTTTACGCTATTGTGCAGGCATTGAAAAAGTGGAGGCATTACTTGCTGCCGAAGGAGTTCATCTTATATTCAGACAACCACGCTTTGAAGTTTATTAATAATCAGCCAAAGCTAAATCAGAAGCACGCCAAGTGGGTGGAATTTCTGCAAAGTTTCACTTTTGTAATAAAGCATAAAAGTGGTAAGTCTAATAAAGTGGCGGATGCATTAAGCAGGGTAAGTTTTCTTTTGCAAGAATTTAAAGTGGGTGTTGTAGGTTTTGATGAAATGATAAAAATGTACAAGGATGATGAGGATTTTAAAGACATCTACACAACAGTGCAGAATCCGGTGAGTCATAACAGAAGTCAGTGGATGGACTACCTTATTCAAGGAGGCTTGTTATTTAAAAGCAACAAATTATGCATTCCTAAATGTTCCATGAGAGAGAACATCATTAAAGAAAAGCACAGTGGAGGATTGTCTGGTCATTTTGGACAAGATAAAACTTTCGCTTAGGTGAATGCTTTTTATTATTGGCCTAAAATGCAAACTGATGTTAAAAAGTTTGTTGAGAAATGCAGGGTATGTCAGTATGCCAAAGGAAGGAGTCAAAATACCGGTCTATATCAGCCATTGCCCATACCAGATCGACCATGGGATGCAGTGAGTATGGACTTTGTTCTGGGTTTACCAAAAACTCAGAGAGGAAATGATTCTATTTATGTTGTTGTAGACAGATTTTCTAAAATGGCCCATTTTATTACTTGTAAGAAGACTAATGATGCCACACACATAGCAAATTTATTCTTTTCTGAGATTGTAAGATTGCATGGTTTTCCTGTGATCATTGTATCAGATCAAGATACTAAATTTGTAGGGCATTTCTGGAGAACACTTTGGAAGAAGCTAGGAACTAAACACAGTTTTAGTTCAGCATACCATCCTCAAACAGATGGGCAAACTGAAGCAGTAAACAGGAGCTTTGGAAATATATTAAGAAGTCTGGTTCATCAGAATCCCAAACAGTGGGATTTGGCATTAGCTCAAGCTGAATTTGCTTACAATGACACACCAAACCGAAGCACAGGAATGACTCCATTCCAGATTGTCTTTGGAATGCATCCGAGAGGAGTATATGAGCTCAGAGATTTGGGAAAACAGGAAGCTAGGAGTGCAAGTGCTGAATATTTTGCTCAACAAATGCAAAAGCTACAAGAAGAAGTCAAAGATAAATTGCAGGAAAGCAGCAAAAGATACAAACAGAGAGCAGATCTGAAAAGGAGAGAAAAGGAGTTTCAAGTAAGAGATTTGGTCATGGCATATTTGAGGAAAGAGAGATTTCCTACAAAGACTTATAATAAACTGAAACTGAAGAAAATAGGACCCTGTAAAATCAAAAGGAAATTTTCAGCCAATGCATATGAGATTGAGTTGCCGGAAGGGATCGGAATATCCCCCATTTTTAATATTGCAGACTTGTATCCATTCAGAGAGGCAGAAACAGAGTTACAAACTGAAGCTACAGGTGATGAAGTTAAAACTGTGGACTGGGAGGAACAGGTACCAAAAGCACCCAAGAAGGAAGTGGAAGCTATCTTAGATCAAAGAATGTTCAAGAAAACTCGTGGACATGCATATTTCCAATATCTGGTCAAGTGGAAAGAGCAACCAATGGAAGACTCCAGTTGGTTGACATCGGCTGAATTACAGAGATATGGAGTAAGTCCTGAAATTTTTAAGGACAAATCCTTTCTTCCCCGGGAGTCTGATGCAGGAGCATCGGAATAAGCCAGCAATGTGAAAAATCTGTTCACATGTTGTGGCTTGACGGAGTGAATTTCATTTACTGTTTGGTCAATTTAGTTTACTGTGGAAGTCGATTTGTTAATATTTTGTTGTTATTGAAATAAATACGACTGTTTTATTTGAAATGTAGTGATAAGATTTGTTAATTAGGTGTAACCGTGAGTGAGTAAATAGAAGATTTTGTTATCTATTTGTTAGAGAAATTAGTGGAATAAATATAGAAGAAATTGTAATAAGCGGGGAGATTCTTCGCACATTGGGGGGGTGTGATTTTTTTTAGTGTGGTTTCGATGTGGAGAAAAAAATTCAGAAGTAGAGAGAGGATTGTTTTCTTTGTAACAGAGGTTTTCTCCTTATGAGAATTAGCCAAGGGCGGACTCTGTTTTCTTAATTATTATGAATAAAATTTGTGTGTCCCTTTGTGTGATACGCCCTGTAGTTGAGTTATGATTTATGTGAAGTTGTTTGAATGAGTGAATGTCCTGTGTACATTTATGTTTGAATTTATCAGAATTCTTGTAATTGAGGAAAATCGGCGTGTCGAATTTAGTGAAGTGCAAAGGTTTTTTTTAATACAGTGAACCCGTTTAAAAGACATTACAATTCTTTGTGATCGGAATTGAATTACATTACATTTATGTTTCGGAGTGAATCAGGTTCGATGTTTGTATCGGTGGTATTAAACTCTGGTGATAATCTGATTTCCGATTGGATCGGATCGGAACATTGAAGGAATCGAAAGTGAACACTGGAAGACAGCGATCACCAATCTCTGAATTTTCGCATCGGATGTTGATAAGGTGCGACAGTTGTGATAGCTAAGAATTCTGCGAATTGAAAACCTCCGATAGTTAATGCATTGGAGCATATTAAACGCCAGATTCTCATGGCCTATCAAATTTCAATGGATTGCGAGTGATTCGGGATTAGTCAAACGAATTTGAATGGCAATCGATAATTGCTGGGGTTCAAAAAAATAGAGGTGGCAATCGCCGAACAAAGGGAAGAAAAAAAGGAAATCGCTACAGATTGAAGGGCGCATTTGAAATTGTGTGATATCGCCTCGGATTGACTAGTCTGTCAATAGTTAGTGATATTTTTGAATTGCGACATACTGCAATCTTTGTATACCTGAAATTTTTTTAAAACAACGTTTAACGCTGTTATTTTTTTATTCAGAGGTTTATATCAGTGAGAAAGGGCCTGCGCTTTTCAAAAATATTGAAGACAGAAATCTTTTAAACTATTAGGAACTTCAATTCCGATATCGATTTATAAAGACTAGGATTGATATTATATTGCGCCACAGCTGCTACTGCGTCATAATTGTGGAGTGGCCTTCACCAAAAAGTGTTTTTGAGTTAAAAAGTTTCCCTGGACTTGCTAGTTTTTATAGAAAATTCATAAGGAATTTTAGCAAGATTAATGCACCTATCATTAAAACTATAAAAATGGACAAACAACCATTTAAATGGACTACTGAAGCTGAAAGAAATTTTCAGTTTTGAAACAGAAGATAACTGAGAAACCTGTCTTAGTTTTGCCTGATTCTAACAAACCATTTCAAGTAAAGTGTGATGCCAGTGGAGAAGCTATTGGGGCTGTATTAAGTCAAGAAGACAGACCTGTAGTATATTTTAGTGAGAAGCTAAATGAGACAAGAAGGAAGTACTCTTCTTATGACAGAATTTTATGCAATAGTACAATCATTGAAGAAGTGGAGACATTATTTAATGTCTAAAGAATTTGTGCTATATTCAGATAATCATGCTTTACAGTATATTATGCAGCAACCTAAATTGAATCAAAAACATGCAAAATGGGTTGAATATATTCAAAGTTTTAACTCTGTATTGAAACATATAAGTGGTCAAGAAAATAAGGTAGCTGATGCCTTGAGTAGAAAAAGCATTCTTGTTCAAGAGAGTCAAATTGAAGTGGTAGGTTTTGATTTTCTTAAAGAACTCTATAAAACAGATTTGGATTTCAAAGAAGCATTTGAAGCATGCTGTAATCCTGTTTTGATTGACAGAAGTCAGTGGTTAGATTATTTCTTGCAAGAGGGTTTATTGTTCAAAAGAAATCAGTTGTGCATACCAAATTGTTCAATGAGAGAAAATTTAATCAGGGAGAAACATAGTGGTGGACTTGCTAGACATTTTGGTGTTGATAAGACTTATGAGCAATTAAGTAATTTTTATTTTTGGCCAAATATGAGATCTGAAGTGGAAAAGTATGTGAAGAATTGTAAAATTTGTCAATATGCAAGAGGGAAAAGTCAAAATGCAGGTTTGTAGATTCTATTACCTATTCCAGACTGACCTTGGGATATGGTAAGTATGGATTTTGTTTTAGGATTACCTAAGACACAGAGAGGGAATGATGCAATTTATGTTGTAGTTGATAGATTTTCAAAAATGGCACATTTTATTCCATGTTATAAGACCAATGATGCTACTCATGTTGCCAATTTGTTTTTCAAAGAAATTGTCAGATTACATGGGTTACCTAAAAGTATTGTTTCTAATAGAGACACCAGATTTGTTGGTCATTTTTGGAGGACATTGTGGAAGAAGCTTGGTACTAAACTGAGTTTCAGCTCAGCTTATCACCCTTAGACTGATGGGCAGACTGAAGTAGTGAACAAAAGTTTGGGTAATCTTTTGAGAAGTCTTGCAGGAGAACATCCTAAGCAGTGGGATCATATTTTATCACAGGCAAAATATGCATACAATGATTCACCTAACAGAAGTACAGGACAGAGTCCATTCCATATATGTTATGGAATGCACCCAAGAGGAGTATCTGAATTGAGGAACTTGGGAAAATCAGAAATGAGAAGTGTTGAAGGAGAGGAGTTTCTTCAGAAATTCAAGTAATACACGAACAAGTAAAGCAGCAGCTACAAGACAGCAACATCAAGTACAAGAACAGAGCAGATTTGAGAAAAAGGGAAGTTAATTTTGAAGTTGGTGATTTGGTTTTGGCACACTTAAGGAAAGACGGATTTCCAAAGAAGTAGTATGACAAATTAAAATTCAAAAGTATAGGACCTTGCAGAATATTGAGAAAATTTTCTGCAAATGCTTATGAAATTGAATTACCATCTAATATTGGAATATCTCCAATATTCAATGTTGCTGATTTGTACAAGTATGAAGATAGTGGCACACATGACAGACCAGAAGACAAAGAACAGATTGAATGGGTAAAATAGTTACCCAAAGCAAAGCCATTATAGCCAGAGATGATCTTAGACAAGAAAGTGTTTAAGAAGACCAGGGGATAGGAGTATTTTAAATACTTGATCAAGTGGAAGGATCAGCTAATTGAAGATGCTACCTGGATGACAGAAAACATGCTACAGAAACTGGGTAGTTCTGTGGAGGAGCTCATGGATAGGAGCCCATGAATATTTTTGTACTCAGGAGTCTGATGCAGGGGCATGAGGCTTAGAGACAAAAGGATTCATTAATTATTAAAAAAAAAACCAAAAAAATGTTCCAAGCAAAGGTGTTGGTACTTTTAGCTGTCAATTTACAGCTTTACTAGATAGGATTGGACTAGTATTTATGATGCAAGAGCATCAAGGCCAATTTTCATTATTTAATTATGTAATAAAGGGGGGTGTGATATTTTAATTGTTTTATTAATTAATTTGTTATTTTGAAATAAATTAGGAGAGAAACTATAAAAGCGAGGATTTTGTATATATTCTTTTAAAAATTAAAAGGATATGAGAGAAAATAGAATTAGGTAGCAAATTTAGGGAGTATGAATTCTATGTACGGGACTTTGTTGAGTCCACACCTAAAATGAATTTAAATTAGATTTAGTTGAGGATTAGGTGGAGATATTTTTGGAATGAATTAATTTCATTATTTATGTATAAATGTGAGTAGTTTTGTGAGGAAGAGACATGGTTGAAGAGTTGAGTGCGTGAGGAGTACAGGAGGAGTGAGGAGTAGTTTGAAGGGCCAAGAGCCAAGAGGCCGCCCAATGTAATATACGGCCAAAGAATTTGTATATTTTATATATGTAGTTGATTGAATGGCTCTTTCTCCTTCATGTGAAATTTGAGCTGAATGTTTTCATGGTTTTATTTATATAGAAGAATTGAGCATTATTCTATTTGATTTACTGAGTGGGTTTTTATATGCCAGGATATGCTTTCTAGTAGGACCCCCAACATCATTTGGTATCAGAGCAGGGAAAGCTACTTGTTTTGAATTTGCAATTATGTATGTTGTATATGGTTTTTGATTACAGGAACGAGTTTGTATGTTGGTTATGCAACCAGACGTGTGATGGAAACGCATACAGTAATTGCATCTGAATTGAAGGGCGCACTTGCAAGAGGGAGATGATGTTATAGTGCTGCTCCAAATCGGATAAAAAAATCGAAGTTAAAAGTTGGAACGGAGTGACACAGTGCAGTGTAGCAGCATTACTTCATCTTTTGGTGCGTTGGTGAGTCCTGCATAAAGATCGATGATATTTAATTGAAATTACCATAGACTTTTAATTGAGGAAATAATTTGCGAATGTCTCTCACATTGAAATTTACATCGCATATGCTATTCCAAAGAGGAATGACATACACTGTTGCGTATACACAGTGAGAGAGACTCGAATTTGAAGTTGTAGTCGAGGTTTCGATAGTTGAAGGAAGGACTACCAATAATGAACGCCGGAGAGGAAAAACACTAATGAAACTGTACATGGAAAGAATACTGTAATGGGTTGAAGTCAGATTTAGGGTTTGGAGATAGAGGAACTTGCCCTGTTCGGAATATCGAATTAAGATACGGTGGAATAGAGCGATGGATTGTGATTCACTATAGAGTGAATTCACAAAGCGGAGGATGATATTGAGTTACCCAAGTAAATGGGAACGACAATAAAGAGTAGTGGATAAGTATCGCCACAAACAGGGGTGTGAGAGTATGCCATGTAAGGAAGCTGAGTTAATGAAAAGAAGATGAAGGAGCAGCGGTGAATTTATGTGAGTAGAGCTGTGAACAAACAGCGAATCAGAATAAATATTGCATTGTTAAACCAGTGAAGAGTATGGCACAATCTCAATGGAGCAGCGTTGAAAGGAGGGTAACAGAACCTGGGTTAAAGAATTGAGTTAACAACGCAGAATAGTTTGAAATGGTTAGAGCGAGATTGAAATCAAGATTGCGTTGGAACCTTGTGTTTTGGAACCACAAAGTAAGGTGTGAAAACGGAACCAGAAGCAGTTAAATAACAAAGGCAGATTTTAGAAAACAATAATGGTCTTCGCGTGAGTTTCAACTGTAATGCTAGAGATCCAATGGAGGACGTGCATCAAGCTGCCTGGGAATTAATGAAAATGTGAGTGTTATATTTGCTATGGGCCCGAACAATTGTTATTTGGGTTTTAAACCAAGTTGGAATGTTAACATGGCAAACATATTATGGAATGGTGGCCAAATTTATTTGAATGCATGTGCATATAAGTATTATTCATATATGCGTTAGTGCATTTGGTATATGTTTTAATCCAAAGTCGAATTCTGTATGAAATGAGATGATAAAGCCGTGAGAAATATATGCATTCAAATAATTATAAGGTGAAAGCGAAGTTTATTACTTTGGGTTATTTCATTATTCGAATGTTAATTCGAATATGCGTGAGATGAGTTAAATAAATGGTTTTGACCTTAGAGTTAAGAATTAAAATGAAAAATTCCGCATTGGAGCTTGATTGTTGGCTATGGTTATAGCCATCCCAATAAAAGGTAGCTTCCGCATAAGAATTGGAATCTGGATTGTATTGGTGGTTTTATTAATCATCAGATTTGTAGAAGAAGCTTCCACATATATTTTTAAGTTTGCCCAGATTGTGAATTTATTTGGGGCTAAAATTTGAAATGCATTTATATATGCATAGAGGGTGAGAATGTGGGTTTGCAGCCCTAAGGTTGGTTACATGCATTCGTATAGTGGTAGCAAAAGTATATGGGCATGTAAGCAAGGGGTGTGGTAAATTGACTTGGTACACTTAGATCAACGAGAGGTAAGTTAATATCGTCATGTATGGAGAAAAAAATTTGGGCCTTGGTAAAATTGCATATTTTACTATAACAATTTGATTAATGGGAATTGCGTCTTGTCTTCCTACATCATTTGGTAGATGGAACAAGATCACACAGAGATCTTGAAGGTGAGTTGATTTTAACTCTGATGATATTTGAAGACTAGTGTTGCAGATGCTGAGGTAAAATTGAATATGAATAGAAATGTGCTAATCCTCGATGACATAAAGAGAAATATGCATGTTTATTTGAGAAGTTTATTGTGCATAGTGTGATAATTTATTATGCATAATGTGGATTCTTCATAGTTTGGTTAAGTTATTTTGGACAAGCATGTAGTGGAAAAAGAAGAATTCTTTTGATTGGTGATTGGATATTGCTTGATGTTGTAAACCTTTGTTTTACCATCATGTGATGAAATTTAAGGAGGGAATATTCAGGATGAAACAGTGTACGAATGTACATCATTCATGGAAGAAGTTGCTTATTCTTTGTACACAGGTAAAGAGGTGTGAATTGATGTTGCATGGTGTATATAAGTGCAGAGAAATGTTTGCATTAAGATGAAAAACTTGTGAGCGTGAAAGTATTGACAGTGACAAAGATGGCACAGAGGAATGGAAATCAGAGGGTTGAGGTTGCAGAAAGAAAGGTTTACTAATAACCTTAACAGGAGCATGAGGTATGATACTTCAGGAAGATATTTTTTTGAACATTAAAGATGGAATGGTTTATTTATTTTCACCTTAAATAAATCTTGGAACACTTGAATTGCAATTGACTAAAGACTTCAGTATCATGTGAAATGATAAGGCAAATTGATGATTTTTCATAAAGAATGAAATATGAAAGAAAGTGAAGATTGTATAACTTGAAACATCCATTGTCATAATTTTTGGGTCGAGTCTTGAAGTGAAAACAGGTGTTAAGTCAAATGAAAGTTTGGATAGTTTTGAGTTGAGATTGAGTATGTTCATCCAAGATGAAAATTTGGTGTAAGTCTGAAGTCAAAGAGTCGTAAGATAGGTCCAAAGTTTGAATGAAATTGGGTGCATGATCGGTGGAGCCCGACACCCAAAGAATTGGTTATTGTAACACATGATTTACTAAAGTGTTGTTTGCAGCAAGAGGGTTGTTGATCCGGATTTTATGCAGGAACGCAACAGAGTACAGATATAACCATAGATACAGAGATGCAGCGGAAATAATGCTTCATTTTATTAATAAAAGAATGACTACAATAAGCTTACAAACATAATGGAAATAAGCTAGGGCGTTGGTAGCGTATCTCTGAGAAGAGATGTAGCGTACGCAGGCCTATGAACTGTGTTACATTGAGGCTCGCAGGCCTATTACAGACATAATGGAAATAAAAGAACTGTGTTACAATGCAGACATGATGGAGATGTGGTGAGCTAGGGCACTGGTAGCGCTTATCCCTGAGAAGAGATGTATCAGCTCCTAGCCCCATGAACTGTGTTACAATGAGGCTCGAGGGCCTATTTATTGTTGAGAAACAATGTAGAATCCGAAACGTCCAAAACCCTAACCGTAGGAGATGAAGCGCCAAAACTGTGGGCGCTCGTTTGGGTAAATCGATGGTTCAACTTTCCGGGGGCGTAACTTTTGCATCCGATCTCCGTTTGACGTGCTCGATAGCTCGTTAGAAAGATCTATCCGAGGAATACAACTTTTGGGACAAATTTGATGATCAAATTCGCTAGTAAAAATGATACCCAAAAAACGTCGTTTAGGGCCTCAAAACGACTCCGGAAGTTCAGGACCCGAAAAACTGCTAAAAATAGTAAGTTTTGTTGCAACTTAAAAACTGAAAGAACTGGAGATGGGGGTTCAAACAGAATAGGTGGGTGGCCACCAGTATCCACCTGGATCATTAAGCCCCCAAAACGGCTCCGAGAGTGGAGGACCCAAAAACCTGCTATAAATAGTAAGATGTGATGAAGCTGAAAAACTGAAAGAATTGATGTTGTGGGTCCAAATGGAATAGGTGGGAGGCCACCGATATCCACCTGGATTAGTTGCCAGAGATTGGTTCCAAGACAAAGAGAAGCCAAGCACAGGAGGAGAGGTTGCATTTTGATAAATGACAAGTGTGAAGGATTGTGGGGAAGTGGATTAAATGAAGTCCACACGTGAACAAATGCAGTTCACAAAGAAGGGGAAGATGATTGTTGATAGTCATTTCCGAAGATCTGATGAAGCTCACAGTAGAGGGGAGAATAAGGAAAATGCCAAGGTAAGTGGCATATGTAAATAGTTGACGAATGAAGAGTACGAGCAGGAGAAGGCCGAGATAACAATTCACCTTGAATTGTTAATGGAGTTGTTGCAGGAAAATGTGGAAAACCAGACACATGGTTGGGCCATGAGGAAGAAGATGAAGTGGCAGAAGCTACATGCAAAGAGGGAAAAGTAGGTAAACATACAGTTGATGGAGGAGCTGAGGAAGCTCGAGCAGATGTTGAGTTGTGAAGAACTCAGGGAGGCTGAGTTAAAAATGGATGTTTCCATTTGTGGCTCGGAACATGGTGAAATTCTGGGTGAAGATATTAGTGAGGAAGATCTCATGAACTAGGGATAGTTCAGAAGCATCTGAAGATGTTTTGGCAAGAGAAACAGATGAGGTCATGAAGCCTTACATTTTTTCTCAAAGTTTATGTATGTTTGCAGGATGTGCGAAAGATGGTGAGCAGTCTGATGGAACTATCACAAAGGAGAATGAAACTCTTGAGGTAAATTCTGGTAGAGAATTCCTTTCAGAGAAGGAAAGTGTTGATTTGTTATAATAGGAAGAAATCATAGATAAATTCTTGTTTGGGGTAAGACAACAAGTCGAAGAACAAGAACACAGTAGAAATGCTGACGAAAAATTCCAAGGAGGTAAACAAATATGTTTGTTTAATGGGATTGCTAAAAAAAGTTTACAATGTAATGATGTTGAAACCAGGACAATTCAGAAAGATTTCCAAAGGAAGAGTGGAAGTAGTAATGAGACAGAAGAGAAATCTACAGAAGAATTGAATCGACTAAAGGAATCAGAGCGCCAAAGAGAGATGTCGATTGAAGCATCCAATGAGACCACAAGGTCTGATGTTTTTAAGACTAATGATTTGTGTGTGATGGAAGGTACACCATAGGGTGTTGAACAAACTTTGAAGTTTGTTAAAGAAGAAGAGTTGAATCTGAAATCGGTTCAGAATGATGCTGAGATAGCAAGATCTCAGGAAGAAATGAAGACAGAGGGGTCTCATGGAACTATTCAACAGAATATTGAAGCGGGGGAAAAAGGACCATCTGATGATTGGTCAACAACAAATGAAGGTATGGAAAGTTGTGTAAAATTTCCAAGTTTTATTCCAGTTGATATTGTTAAGTTATACAAAAAGTTAGATCTTCAGAGAAGAGAGTTGGAAAAGCAGAGGATCTATACTCAGGGTGATTTGCTGAAAGACAAAGAAATTGTTCTGAATAATAATCAGGAAACAGGGAGTAAGGAGGTAGAAATGATTCAACAATTCGAAGAAGTTCATTTTTGTGAACTAGAACAGGGAAACATTTTTCAAAAAGATGATGTGGATGAGGGACTAACTGTTAGTCTCACAGAGGAATTAAATCACCATACTGATGTGCTGATGGATGAGGGAATTTCAGAGCAGCATACTGAAATGTTGCCAGCAGCGGAAGGGGCACTGAAACCTTATGTTTTTTATTCTAACAATTGTTTTGTGAGTATAGGTTTTATTTCCGATGCTAGAGGAAATCTATTGGACCAAGAAATTGAACTAATAGGGAGGATAATGATGAAGATATCCTGGAAGAGGCCAGTAGTAGTAAAAAAAAGAAGAATCAGCAAGAGAAAGACAACAGAAGATTTTGAAAGCATAGCCAGTGGGGCAATGCAACATAAAGTGTGGAGACCTAGAGAAGAACAACAGATAGAAGCAACGGCAAATGGAAAGTTGCAACACAAGATATGGGATCTAGGCAGACAAAGATCCGAACACATGATCAAGCGATCATGATTAATTTCAACCTTGGGAGTCTGATGCAGGAGCATCAAGGCCAATTTTCATTATTTAATTATGTAATAAAGGGGGGTGTGACATTTTAATTGTTTTATTAATTAATTTGTTATTTTAAAATAAATTAGGAGAGAAATTATAAAAGTGAGGATTTTGTATATATTCTTTTAAAAATTAAAAGGATATGAGAGAAAATAGAATTAGGTAGAAAATTTAGGGAGTAGGAATTCTATGTACGGGACTTTGTTGAGTCCACACCTAAAATGAATTTAAATTAGATTTAGTTGAGGATTAGGTAGAGAGATTTTTGGAATGAATTAAATTCATTATTTATGTATAAATGTGAGTGGTTTTGTGAGGAAGAGACATGGTTGAAGAGTTGAGTGCGTGAGGAGTACAGGAGGAGTGAGGAGTAGTTTGAAGGGCCAAGAGCCAAGAGGCTGCCCAATGTAATAAATGGCCAAAGAATTTGTATATTTTATATATGTAGTTGATTGAATGGCTCTTTCTCCTTCATGTGAAATTTGAGCTGAATGTTTTCATGGTTTTATTTATATAGAAGAATTGAGCATTATTCTATTTGATTTACTGAGTGGGTTTTTATATGCAAGGATTTTCTTTCTAGCAGGACCCCCGGCATCAATTTAGGAGGGTTGAAAAAATTTAGATTTGTTTCAGCATATTTAGCTTCAGTTGATGGAATTTAGGAAGATATTGTGTAATTAGGATTTGTCTAAATTTGAAGAATTCGATCCTCAAAGAGAGGTCGATGGTTATGTAAAAGAACTATAAATTGTAACCTCTGAAGAGGAGAAATTCGGAATTTGGCTGTAGAAGTTTGGATTGGGAGGGTTTCCCTCTGTCTTGATAAAATTAAATAAATTTGTCTATATGTGTATTCTTGTCAAGTTTCCCGGAGGGTTTCACCTTCGTAAATTCATTGGGTTATGAGATTCTGTGTATAAATCCATATGTATTAATTATTGTGTAAGAATTCGAGAGAAATTGGAAAGATTATGGTTTCTGTGCTTGAGATTGAATGTTTTGTGTTTATTGAGTGATTAAATCTGTGTAAAGGTTTGGAGGAAATCAAGGAACTTGGTTCTTTGATCGAGAGTGCAGTGGAAATTGATCCATGTTTATTGATTACACAGCGGAAAGGAGGCTTCAGTGAAAGTGAACCTAAACCCGAAGAAATGGTAGAAATCCACGCTTAAATGCGTTTGGAATAAAAGTTTTAAGGTTGAGTGGTTTTGTAAAACCAAACCATTGTTTTCGTGTTGCATTTGGGGTTGAAGCGGTTTTGGTTCAAATCAACACGATCGTATTGTGTTGTGACACATCACCACAACAATACCGGCCATTTCGCGTGCCTTTCACGTGATAAAGTCTAGGGGGCGAATTGACGCAATATCCATCGGATTTTGATCTGTGGAAATCCAACGGTGGTCGCATTGCAAGCTATGTGGAAGTTTAACCAAAGGTATGGACCCAATAAATTATGAAACAGAGCTTTATTAAAGTTTGAAGTCCGACATATTTCCAAAAGGTTTATTCAATAGAATTTAATTAAAATATTTGGAATCTGGATATATGTTTCAAAAGGCTTAAACATGGTTTAAGTGCTTTATTATATCTCTGAAGGGTTAAAGATTGCCAAAGGTTTTAATATTATTTACGAAAGTCTTAATGTTATTTCCATGGATTTCTATTAAGAGTTGGGGTCGGAAATACATTGCTAAGAAGGTTTTCATTGTTATAAAAGTGCATTATAATTGTCGGAGATTAAACATTGGTTAAAGTGGGATATAAGGTTCCGAAGGGTTGTAACCATTGATTTAACACTGTTTAAAAGTGCATTGTTATGTTATGAAGGGATAATGGGACTTTGCTTCTGAATGTGCAATATTGATAAACTTTGATGACCAAGAGCGTAAAAGGAGATCAGGATCAAATTCCTCCTGAGTTAGAGAACATTGTACAAAAGTTTGAGCAATTCATTAACGCCTGCACCCACACTGCCATCACCAAGTCAAAGAAATATTTAGTTTTGGTTGAGCTTCTCTGTGACCTTCCCTCTGATAGTACTGCTACTACGTCAGAACCATCTATTCCTGATGAGTACCTGTTTTTGATCGGATCATCTGATTCTTGGTATGGATATTTTATCATTTATCTCCAGACCTATACTTTTCGGCCCGATACCTCTCGCTCTAACCAGCGACATATTCGATACCAAGCCAAAGATTATCTGATCATCAGCGATACACTTTATCATCATGGTGTCGATACAATTTTAAGAAGGTGCCTCACCCATGAGGAGGCCAAAAAGGTTTTAAATGATTTATTGTGGTGGACACTTTTCTGGATATGCTACCACGCAGAAGATACTCCGCACCGGTTACTTTTGGCCTACCATATTTTGCAACTACATCCTCGCGGTCAGAAGTTGTCATGCGTGCCAGATATTTGACCGTAAAGTCCGCAAACCGCCAGCCCCAATGCATCCGTTTGTCTCTATGGGACCATTTTCAAAATGAGGCATTGACTTCATGACCTGTAACCCTTGTTCGTCGGGGGGGCATGGTTATATTATTGTCGTAGTAGACTACTTTACCAAGTGGGTCGAAGCGATGCCTACATTCAACAACACAGGACGAACAACTACAAGGTTTTTCTTTAATTATGTCATTCCACGGTTTGGGGTCCCTTAGGCTATAGTCACAGATCATGGTAAGCATTTTCACAGTCACATGATGACTGAATTGACTAGCAAGTTAGGAATATCACATGATAGTTCTACTCCTTATTATCCACAATCAAATGGACAAGTTGAGACTATTAACAAAATTCTTAAAAAAAATTATTCAACGAATGATAGGATTTCATAAATGAAACTAGAATTTGATCCTGTACTCGACCTTGTGGGCGTACTGAACCTCGATGAGAAACACAACTGGATTCACCCCATTTTCATTGGTGTATGGTTTGGAAGTTATCTTACCAATCCAATGTGAAATACCATCGTTAAAACTCGCAATCGACTTGTTACCTGACACCTTAGATGAAGAAGCACATATTTTTAACCTCATTCATCTTAATGAAACACATCATGAAGCCCAATTAGCCAACGAAGCACATAAGAGACGTATAAAGGCGCAATACGACAAGCATGTCCAACCTCGCATTTTTGTAGAGGGTGACTTGATCCTTCTTTATGATCAAGAAGCTAATGTAATAGGTACAGGGAAATTTGATCATTATGGCATGGCCCCTATATTGTCAAAAGAGTTCTTGCTACGAGTGCCTATGATTTGGTAGATTACAATGGAATTTCGTTGGCACAACCCTAAAATGGGTTGTATCTGAAACATTACTATGCTTAATCATGAACGTAGTAATTTTTTGTACTATATTGCATATATATGTTGTTGATTTGCATTCACTGTCTTAGTTGGTTTTTTAGATTTTTCTTGATGTTAGTAATCCGCTTTACATTTCATCGCAGATGTCTGAATATTTAGAACCATTTGTTGGATATGCTGATGGTGCTAGTCGTAGTATGCAAAATCTATCCTCTGCAGCGTGGGCCATTTTCGCTCTGAACGTTGAGTTAGTGAGTTTTAAAGGGATTTTTATTGGTAGATCGACAAATAATATCACTGAGTATAACGCATTGATCGAACTTCTCTCTAATGCCATTTCATTTGGTATTAACTGCATCATCATAAAGTTAGACTCACAACTTGTGGTATTACAACTTACTAGTGTTTATACAATTAGAAATCCAATATTGCATCATTTGTTCTTAAGAGTTCAACTTTTGGAAAGACACTTTGATTTTTTTCAAATATCAACATATTTCCAGAAATTTGAACACATTGACTGATTCTTTAGCTAATCATGTTAGACAGACATTTGCAACACATGTAAAGATACATTCACATAATTGAATAGGATTGCGCAATAAACATAGGAAAACATTGAAATCAAATAGATAGATAGTTATAGGTTTTTACAAAAATTTGTGCCCAAGACACATTGGTCATATGACCTCAAAACGCATGCAACATGTCAAAAGTAAACTAGTGATGCTCATTGTAACATGCTATAGATCTAGCTATTCTACGCATTAACCGCATCCAGTAGTTAGGAACTCCTATAGTATGTCGCTGTAGTTGCATGGGTAAATCTTCGATCCGCAAATCCCAAATCTCGAGGGTCAATCCCTCTATGTGTTGTCGAAGCTCAGACAGAGTCTCATCCATGTCTAAATCCTGAAAGACTGCTCTCCTGACAACCCTCTCTACTAGCTTATCCGCTTAATGCTCTGGTTCCTCCAATGGTTGAACTCGATCCACATATGAATTACATTAAAACTTTAGTTTAGTCTTGGGAAAACATCAAAATAAAAAAACATGTATAAACCTTAGAAAAATAAAAAACATGGTCAAAACATTCTTACCGTTTGCACTGCACTGAGTGCCTTCTAGTAAAGCTAAGTCTGGATCTCCTCAGAAATCGACGCCTACGTATGCATACTTATTGATGGCAATAACCTATCACCTGAACCAGGCGAAGAATGAAATCAAGAAAACAATGGACGATTGGCCCGTGTGCCTAGCCATCAGTTCTACCCATCTCTACATCCTTGGATCTCTAGGGTTAGACACACCCAGTGTCACATGCTGAGGCTGCATCAGTGGGATCCGCTCTAAGTCAAATGAAATGAGGATCGAACCATAACTGAAGTTTTTCTTCCTTCCTCCCTTTGCCTTGTTCAGTTGTTCTTTTATTTGAGAACGTACAACTTTAGACCAATTGAAAACTATTGGCTCCATGCATTCTATCGCATACTGCATATAAGATCTATTCACTACATGTAGTGTAATAGTGCCTGTAAGATTTGCGATCACGAATAGAATGGTTCTCAAAGGAAAATCAAAAACTTCACAGATGTTTATTTTCCCATCCTTGCTTAGATCTGCCCCTGGATAGCAATACTGCAAAACATAGTCTTTCACTATCTCTCCTCCGAGAACAGACCCTAAGAGAGAAATGGGTAAGCCTCTCCTCGACAAGCTTGTCAAAAAATATGCATCCTCCATTGTAATGAGAACCACTTTGTTCCTAATGTGAAATGCCTCAGTTTTCGGATCCCGTGCACGAACTAGGAACTTCAAAAGTTCTATTTGTTGCCTCAAACCTGACAAGTGTAAGTACTTTAATAAACCACAATCTCTTAGGGCTCTTACTGTACCTGGATCATTAAGGGAAATCATATTTTGTTCTTCATGCTCTCTTTCTCTCCAAGTAATCGTCATTCTAGTCCGTTGAATCCCTGAAACATAACCATAAGACTCATTAGACTCCTTTTCATACCAAAAAAAGGCAAAATTTGGGTGCAATGCAAGAATCAAGAATGTGAATTGTGGCCAACGTAGTCTTGAACAATAGACAGTGCATTGCATATGCACCTAGGCTTAATTTTAGGTGCTCCACAACGCAGTTTTCGATGCTCAAGGGTGCGTTGCCCTCTTTGGAAAAATAATTTACCCTAAGAGGCCCAAATCCCTAAAAATTTGCAGTGAAATGAAATGAATTGACTACTGAAAGAAAGAGAGGGTTTATGGCACCAACCCGGATCAAACGGTGATGAAAACCATCCACATAATCGATCGCAATCAATGACTGAAGTTCGGGGGCAAAACAGGTTCAGAGCTCCAAAATGCAAATGCTAACTTTCAAATGGTAAAAATGAATAGCAAAACTCTTTTAATTAGTCATTTTATTATTTGCAAATCATATTTATTGCTGTGAGTATGGTTTTATTCTATTTTTATCATGAAACATGTATTTTAAATCCATTTGATGTTGTTCTAAACAGGTTTTGCAACTGATGAGCAGATTAGTCATGCACATTTATTTCAAGAATGATTTGACCACAAAGCATACTTTTATCCTTATTTTTCGAGCTTTGATAAAAATGAAAAAGGACTTGAAGCGCACTTTTATCTCTTTTTCGAGCTTCAATAACAACAAAAAAGGAACCATTGGAGTCTTCTTTTAGCTCTTTTCAGACTCTGATAATGTGAAAAGATTTTCAAGCACTTGTCTTTTCGAGCTCATAAAAGTAAATGAATTGATATCTACTCAGTATAATTTTAACCCTTTTCTGGACTTAGATACATTATTTACGAAAAAGGAAGTCCTTAGTCGAACATGGCTAGGAGGTTCTCTTAGATATCATTTTACACTTTTTCGGATCTGAGCGAAAACTTTACGAAAAATTACCTATGGAGTTTTCTTTCGTCCTCTTTTTCAAACTCTCTAAATATGAAAAAAGACCAGGTTGTCACTGTTGTTAGGCTTGTGCAAACATAAAATAGCGACGGGCTTGTCAATCATGGCAAGAATCGAGTTGCATTCATCGCTACACTCGTTAAATTATTAAATAGCGATACATTATTCACCCAAATGGTTGAATTATAGATCAATGATTTGTTATCCTCCTCAAGCTTGTTAAAAAATTAAGAGGTACTGGTCGACAAATGACCAAGGAAAATTTGGGAAAGTGAACAGAACTTTTACGGTAGCAGGTCACTCTTGAACATGAAACTTCACTCCTTCATCGTGATTGTTTGGGTTTGGTAATATTCTTGACGTTTCATTCATACCTATGGTTCATCATACCTTCACTTTAGTTTTGGGTCAATGTTGCCAACTCATCCCAGTGTGGCTGATATGTTCAAGAGAAGTCATCTAGTGAATACTGATTCTTCTGCAATACTCATAAACCTTCATTCTCATGACAGTAATCCCTAAACATTGCTATATCAAGTCACATTTTGTCTCTGAAATCAATAACTCCCATTTCACGATAAAGTGGCTTCCTATCGATGTCAAATCATCATCCAGGAAGTTTACTTAGAAACATCATCTTCCAGTACCATGAGGCTTGTTACAGCATCGACAAGATCCTCGCTTCTGGACTTTTAACTGAAATATTTTGTTTGGCGTTCAACATCAAATCATCTATTCACGCCTTACGAAATGTATTGAAGTACCTTGAGAGCCGTTAACATCAATGGTGGTTCTCTCATGTTTTATAATAGCTCACATCATTGGCTAGTAATTAAACGATATCTTACCATGTTCGACTACAAATCATACATTTGCATGGCTAGACTTGTACCTGAACGATCGAGTGAATGAGATAAGAAGACCTCGAATCTAGTTTCATCCATCCGGGGTGCGATTTCAGGATTTTTGTACACATCATCTGTATGGTGACCTTACATAAAGATCGTCATCCAAACATGGGCCTATATCTATAGGCATGTCTGTATTGGGCAACATTCCAATGTAAATGAATTTCTACACTATGTACATGTTATTAGATAGTTTATATGATGAACATGGGAATGAATTCACTCAGAAATCTGTGATTAAGAGGATATATAATGATGTAATGTATTGTAAGATTGATGTAGATCTCCACTCTACTTTAGTTCCATCCCATCATAGTGTAAAGCATCTCATTCAAAAAATGTTGTTATTATTTTGACTTCATACTTTAGGGGCAGCTGTTATAGGTCAATTTGGGCATCATTCCCAATGACCTATTTAAACTGGACATCATCCCCAGAACTAATGAAATAAGGTCTATCATCCCCTATCATTTCAGTTGCTACATGCCCTAAGACAATAACAAGAACAAATCATCCATGACTTCCATTGCAAGGTTTCCAAGATTTGAAGTACATGTTATATCACCTATGAGCTCACCAACACAGTCTCTCAAGGGACTAACTGCTTTACATATGCATTTACCTCCATTCAAGGGTTCTCTCTAAAGAACGTCCCAACATTCAAGAGTGTGTTGGTCAAATGGGAGAGAAATTCTCATTGTTCCGGAATCTCCACATGGCCAGTGCCTTTTAGAAGAGTCCATATGTGTCAAAATTCAAATCTATGTGTCCATCTAACACCTTTGAGCTTGGGAACATGTCTTGCCTATTATTAGAAAGTCATTGATTGAGAAACTACCTTCAGTTGCCCTATAAATTGAGCACATATCCTAGTACTCGGGAGGAGAGAAATCTGGTAAAGAAATGTTGTTGGATTCTCAATTGAGTGTGTGATTGATCCAGGTGGATATTGGTGGTCACCTGCCTATTCCACTTGAGGCCCCACCATTTTCTCTTTCAGTTTTTTAGTTTCGGCACAATTTACTAATTTTAGCAGTTTTTCGGGTCCTGAACTTCCGGAGTTATTTAGGGCCTCAAAACGGCTCCGGAAACGACTCCAGAAGTTCAAGACCCGAAAAAATGCTAAAAATAGTAAATTGTGCTGAAACTGAAAAACTGAAAGAGACAATGGTGGGGCCTCAAGTGGAATAGGCGGGTGGCAACCAATATCCACCTGGATCAATGATTAGAGTGATATGCTGCTGGTGAGATGTTCGTTATGATGAGGTTGGGAGGAATGCTGGAGCTGGTGACATCAAATCGATCGCTAGTTGTAACCTCCCCCTTCTATCCATTAATAAAGGTTGTTGCTCATTTACCCACATATGTATATGTTTATGTTTCTATCTTTCATATCATGGATTCTTAGCTTATGTATATGTTTCATGTTTCATCGATTTAACTGATTAAGATAAATGGTCATTTGTATATTGCAATCTCTTTGTTGTTTAGTGTCTATACTTGGAGGAACTAGTCTGGTGATCAAAGTTGGATTGGAAGCTACAACAAGAACGTCATAAGGAGAATAGGAAGCGCTTGGATCATAAGTAAGTTCCTCTATCGTTATGTGTATCTATTTACTCTTAGGAAAAGTGTCTGCAAAGTCTTTGATCTGTTGTTCTAAATTCATAACACCACATTTAGGGAATGTGTTTTATCTGTAATCCATAATTCCGCATAACACAAAGCCTTCAGAACCTATGTATTACAGTCTCAAATAACTGCATATGTGCCTAATTCTGTTGTTAAAGATGTGTTGGTTTAGAGTGATGTAGAAGGAAAGAGAGGAAAATGGATAGGAAAAATTCAAGAGTATGATGTGGACATTAAACCTACAAAGTTGATCAAAGGGCAAGGTTTGGAAAAGTTATTAGCAAAGACAAATTTCCAAGCATTGGGAATTAATCTATTAGCACCAGTAGGTGAAGTTGTAAATGAAGCAGGTAAAAATAAGTCCAAATCAGTTATTCAGTACAAATATTTATGCTCAAATTGGTACAATGACATTGTTCATTATCTATGTTTCTTCTCTTATCCAACTTCGCTAAATAGAAAAAAGTATAGAGCCCTCAAGCTTAAATCTCAGCCATATGTCATAGTAGAAGCAAAGTTTTACTGGAAAGATCTTGCTAGTATCTTATTGTTGTGCTTAACTGAAGGTGAATCCATTGAAGTTACCAAAGAATACCATGCAAATCTGTGTGGATGGAATTATAGTTGGAAGGTCACAACACATAAGATCCTCATGTCATGTTTTTATTAGCCTACACTATTTGCAGATGTGTACAGGCTGGTCAGAAGTTGTCAGAAATTTTAATTGTTTGTAGAGAAGAAAAGACTTGCTCCGTTACCTCTCATTCCAGTATTCATAGAAGAGCCTTTCAGACAGTGGGGACTAGAATTTATTGGAGAGATAAATCCACCATCAAGTGGACAATTCAAGTGTCTTCTAACTGCTACTGATTACTTCACACAGTGGGTTGAAGCAATACCCACCAAGAAAGAAAATGACCAAGTGGTGGTGAAGTTTTTGGAGGAGAACATCTTCAGTAGGTTTGGTTTTCTAGTCAAGATTGTAACTGATAATGGTCAAGTATTTAATTCTGCTTGATTCATTGATTTTTGTCAAACATATAGTGCAATTTTGTCACATTCCATAGCCCACCATCCACAAGGGAATGGATTGGCAGAGTCTTCAAACAAAACATTGGTTAGGATTCTGAAGAAAACAATCACTGAAATAAAAAAGATTGGGACTCAAAATTAAAATTTTGTCTTTGGGCAGTTCGAGTAACTACTAGGAGGTCCACTAGCAAATCACCTTTTGAGTTGGTTTATGGAACTCAAGCATTGTTTCCTAGTCAGTTGGCCAAACCAATGATTTATTTCCTTCAAGAAGCTTAGGAAGAATCTAATGCTCTGGTAAGAAGAATGAATAAGGTGATTGAGTTAAGTGAAAGCAGAGACAAATTTAGAGATAACTTAATTACTTATCACGAAAAAATTAAGTCTATTTTTGACAGGAAGGTGAAAGAAATCCTCTTTCAAGCAGGAGATTTAGTACTGAGATGGGACACCAGAAGGGAGGATAAAGGAAATCATGGTAAGTTTGACCCCCTCTGGTATGGTCCATACAGAATTACTGAAGCCAGGTCAAAAAATACTTTCATTCTAGAAAATTTAGATGGAGAATCTCTGCAGCTGCCTGTAAATGGGCAGTATTTGAAGCATTATTTTTAGCACTAAAAGTCAACATTTCACCATTGTAAATACCAGATTTCTTAATTTTCATATGTCACCAAGAAATATTTGACTCCATGCCTGAGGTGAAGGTACTGATTTGCGATTCTTAGTGCTTTCGTGGAAAAAAGCACTATCCCCAGGTGGAGCTAGATGTTATGGCTCATTTGCATTTACTTTCGAAATATTTCTCAAAACACAAAAAAATTCATATATGTTAGAAAATGAACAAATGTAAATTTTTTATATGCCGAAAAAGAATTTTTGATCTATATGTTGGTGCATTAACATTATGTGTGGAGATGTGAATGTGGGTTCAACCATCGGGTTAACAGTCGTGTAACTCATCGAGCAGGATTTAAAAGAAAAATAGTTGATTTCGATCGAAGGAAACCCATAGGCACAAATAGCCCAGGGTATAGTGCCAAGGGTGCCTCTGCAGTTGACCCTAACGAGAGCTCATTGACTGTGATCGACAATTCATGATCACTATGGAGGCAGACCTCCGAAGAGTCTGTCGTACCCCGAAGTGCTCCCGTGGTGACGTAAGCAACCTATGACACAAGAAATCGATGTCACTAGCAAGCGAGCCAACTCCCGTCAGCAAGCGAGCCAGTTCATCATTCACGTCATATGTCCATTATGCGTCAACTCATGCATTTAATTCGTATTTGTTTCCAAAGCCCCACTGCATCTATAAAGTATGTTTAAAAACCTCATTCTTTCACTTACTAGTTTTCAATCCTAGCTATCCAAAGTCATCTAAGTCATCCAACCTCTCACATCTGATTTTGTACAGTCGCCACCTTGAGTAAAATTATGGCCAAATAGTCATCCCTCTTTGGCTCTTCTAGCCACATTCCACTTATGGATACAGAGCAAGATGTTAAGGATTACCTTTGCATAATTGAGCACCTGCCTCTTTATCAGCAAATCTTACTCAATTAGCGAAGCTCTCCTGTTTACTCGACCATGGTCAGTTCTGGTGTTATGTTTGCATGTTTCCCGAAAACCCATCTTTTTCTGGAATTCATACATTGGCTAATATAATCATTGTACCCTAGCAAATGATTTGTAATGAATCAATTGGGAGAAAGTGTTCTTCAAGTCATGTCTCTATTAATCTGCCAAGCCATTTGTTATCCTGAGTCAGAGTCTTATGTCAATTTTACTGAAGAATCATCGACGACGTTCTATGACAGTCTTGCAGGGCAATATTTTACACAGGTGGTATTCTTTCTAAAACTAGAAGCAAGACGTTTCTCTCCAGATGAGAAAGAGTTTCCCTTGGAGATTTTCGATGCAAAGGTCAAGCCTGTATTGCAATTTATGTCAGAAATACTTAGGAAGGAGGATGTTGTTCAAATTAAGAGGTCAGTGGTACGATTATTTTCTTTAATGATGAAGCCTAATGTTGTGCTAGATATACCTTCCTATTGGCAAGAGAACATTAATTCTCAGCTTATGAGCCTATCCCTCACTGGGTCTTTCAGATTTCCCTCAGTGATTACTTAATTATTTTTATATCAAAATGTAGAAGAATTTATAGATTTGGGGTTGAATATTGTGGAATCAAATTAGAAAAGGAAATCATTAGTGTTTTGGACAGATTTAATAAGGAATGAACCTAATGATGGAGGATTTTTTTATTTTTCTACTTATTTTATGCCAATTGCCTATAAGATTCTGAATGGAATAACTCCTCCATGTTTTCTACAAAAGGCCCAGGAGTTTCTTCAACTCAGCATTAATTGAAAATTTGGAGATTGGTTTGTGTATGATGATTATTCAGATATTAGGTTGTATGGAGTTGGGATTGAGTCTTATAGATTGCCCACCTTTGTCCCCATGAGGATGTTTTCCTTGGAGTTTATTAGACAGATCTTGAATGTAGATCAGATACATTTTGTTCCAATGAAGAAAGGTCATCTATTTAAGTTACCTATAATTGTTGGACCCTTCATAGTAAATATGAGACAAGCAACAAATGAGGCAAACCAAATGTTAGAAAGCATGCATTTGTTATTAGGTGAGAAATGGGCTTATGATGCACATAAGGTGATTTCCAACAAGAGAATTTAAAATGGTTATTATGCTTTTGTTCATGACAATAAACCTGAAATTTAGAAGCTAGATAACAAGGGTTTTGCAGGCTCTGGTAGTACTAGCATTAAGACTCCAACTATCTCTGAAAGGGAAAGTAAAAGAAGTAAATAGAAGGTTGTTGATTTTGAGGATGAAGAACACAGAGCTGAGAAAAGAACTAAATTAAGTAAAGATATGCCAAACACACAAACTGGTTTCTCAATTCAATTAGGATATACTCAAAATGTGCCAGCTCCACCATCAAGACTTGAAGTTGTTCATGATCAGGTACCTTTGATCAAGCAGGTCTTTGCCTAAATTGCTGGAAAAAACCAGAAGATCAGAGCAAGTGTGGAGGCTCAAGCTGAATATCAGATTACTCCTGATCAGACCAGATTGTTGACTTCTATGGATTTAGAAAGGGATCAATTGAAAATTGTTTTCTCCCACCCATATGAAATGACAGTAGGGTCATCCAGTGATTTTAAAACTGTAAATCAAACTATTGATACTAGAAAGATCCCTTTACTTGATAAATTTAACTTACACATGCAAAATGGTCAATTGATTGTTAATGACTTGACTAAAACCAGTGCAGCTGCTAATAAGGCTGAGAATATGTTGGGAAAATTAATCAAGTAGCTAAATTTAGAGAAAGCAAATTCCAGGGCTCTTGTGACTCAAAATGAAGTATTGAAGAAGGTAATTGTAAAGGTTGGAGTGGACCCCAATAATAGATCAACTGTGCAAAAATTGTTACAAAGTGCAAAATCAGAAATCAATGTGCTAACAAAAAAGTTAAAGCTACCCACTAGAGTACACCCAATGGCAGCAGAGGTAGCAGAAGTAGAAAATGAGAAAGAAAATATTTTACAACAATTGTTGTAGAGAGATGAAGAAATTTCTAGAGTAAAGGAGACAATGGTTAATATGCAAGGTTAGATTGATTCACATGTTTGCACCATAGTCTTATCATCTGGAGATGATGACCCAATAGCCAGATTGTCCCAATTGAGCATAGAATTGAAAATTGCAAAGATTGGTCTCAAGAAAACCAAAAGTGATCTTAATACATCAATTAAAATAATACATGCCAAAGATGGGGAAATTAACAAATATAAATCTGATTACCAGGCAGTTTATGAAGAAGTCAAGAATCTTAAAGAGAAAGTAAAGGGAAGCCCCTACTATTGACACTACGTTACATAATTTTGAGGGAGGTCATACTATGAATCTCATCTCTCACACAAGTCACACGTATCATAAAAAGATCTCTAAGTATCATAAAAAGAGCTCTATGTATGAAAACCTCACCCATTTTCTTTCTTCTTAAACATATCCAACTCAGTTATCTTTGGAAAGAGTTATAAAAAATCATACCCCTCAATAAATCTCAAACCCTTTTCACAATGATCAAACACAATTCTATGTTATGGAGGCAATTTTTTGGGTATCTTACTCCTCTTATATTGTAATATTCAAACTTCAAAAACAATTCTATGATATGGAGGCAATTGTTTGGGGTATCTTACCTCTCTTATATTGTAATATTCAAACTTCAAAATCTTGGCATTCAAAAAATTTCATTTGATCAATTTATAAAAATAAACATCATTAGTTTTCAAAGAATAACTCAATTTCCTCTCAACAATTTATTTCCACAGCTATAACTCGATCTTTTTCTTCTCTTAATTTAATTGATCTTTCAAGGAATCCTTTTCTGACAAGGCACAACAATCATGCTAGGATGTGACACCAAATGTTTTAAGAAGAGTGTGTTAAAAATGCAATATCAAATATCCAATGAGAAAATATGGTTTATTAAATGAATCTCCAACTATGACAATAAATATGGGTGCTATATGGCCCATTCTAAAAACACCTTAAAAACCTCTTACCATAGGTGTGAAAATGAAAACTTAACTTACACAAGAGAGATTTTTTTTTTTTTTTTTTCTCTTAATAACTTATATATCATTATTCTTTTTACCTTCTATATCATTTATTAAATATATAACATACATGTCAAAGTATTATTAAACATCAAAGTATTATTAAACATTAAAGACTTTGTTGTATTTATATCAAGCAAAGAAACAACATGTACCTTCTCTTAGATCATCATTTACAAACACAACAGTTGGACATTCACCCTTTTTGTTTCATAATATTCTCCTGCACTTTCTTTTTATACTTTCTTTAAATATTGGATTGAGTAGGAGCTTGATAACATTGAAACTTAAAATGTTTTCATTTGATTATTTTATAATATAAAATTTTATACATAGTTTTCATTAATATTTTAAAATTTATTTGAATATAATATTTACACAAAATATAATTTTATAAAATAATATTACGTAAGTATTTGGCATTTGAAGTATATAAGCTGGAGTTTCATAAATAATTATATCCCACCGCTATTCTATATATGTTTCCTGTTTTCAATATAGATAAGGGAAAAAATAAAAATTTATAAAATATGAAAAATAAATATTAACGAAAATGATTATTAATTATTATTATTTTTAAATTTATATAATGTTATTATTATGGTTTTCAAGCTTTTGTGGTTATTGTTAATTGCAAAATTCAGATTATCTACAGTATCATAAAATATTGGTCGACGCTAAAACAATGGTCAACGCACATCTTATTTTGAAGATGCTCGTGAAGATGAATTTCCATTGAGATTTAAAATGTCTATTGTTTTATGATACTGTGAATAATCTGAATTTTACAATTAATATTATTATTTTTTAATTATTTATTTTATTAAGTGTAATATTTTACACTTAATACTAATATTTAAGGAAGAAACCCTCTTTTACTAATATTTAAGAAAGAGACCCTCTTTTACTAAGATGGAAGGAGAAATTTTTTATTAATTTTTTTACCTTCGTTTATCAAAATTTTAAAATTTTATAAATTATTTATGAGGATTTCTGATTGATTGATTTTATGAGAGTGCGGTCCTTTTGATACTTTTGTCATTAATTTTATGAAAAACACACTACTTTTGTCATTAATTCTTTTGCTTATTTAGCATCAATCTTAGACGCGGCTTTTCTTCGAACTTCAAATAGACAAAAAAAAATTAAATAATGTGACTGCGGTCTTCCTTTTTGAAAATTAGCCGCCGTAAAGGTCTCTAAAATATTTCTGAGAATGATTCAAACTTCAAACAGACGGAAAAATTTAATTAATCTGAGTGTGGTCTACCTTTTCGAAAATTAGCCGCCGAAAAGATCTCCGAAAGATTTCATTTATTTTATGCGAGGTCGGTCTTTTGGTTGCTAAATTTACTCCAGCGGTGTCTGCATCCAATGCATTTTGATTAATTTTATGGAAATGCGATATCTCTATTCTTATTACCTTTGCGTAAAACTGGGTATTTACCATTATTGTTTATATGTCAAAATCTCCTTTCTTAGACTTATCTCCAGAGGCTTTTCTTGGGCGACAATCATCTGATTAGCGGCAGCACCACGAGATGCCCCATTCTTATTGCTCTTATTAACTGTTCCAATCTACAATTAGTAGACTTATCCAATAATAATCCCACGGGACAATTGCCCTTTTCTATAGGCTGTCTCTCCGCAAAAATTGACATCTTAGACTGGACAAACAATGAATTAGCAGGAGGAATACCTCCATAGATCGGAAACCTATTTGCCTTAACATACCTTCAATTAAGTAACAACTTCTTTACAAGGTCAATCTCTTCTTCCGTTGATATGCTTCAAAATTTAGAGAGGTTAAATATGGGTTTCAATAATTTACAAGGAAATATTCTTGTAGGAATTGGGCAGCTGAAATGCTTAGGGCTCTTGAATCTTCAAAGAAATAATTTTTTTTTGGAAGAATTCCTGATTTTTTGGTCAACTTTTAGCAACTAAGATATTTAGATCTTAACCATAACCAGTATACCTGCAAATTTAGGGAAATGTGTGAACTTACCAGAACTAGATATATCATACAACAAGTTTAGTGGGCACATACCTCCGGAGGTTGCAGGTCTTGCAAATTTAGCTTTCTATTTCAACCTATCAAACAATTTATTACATGGCCATCTACCTTTGGAGCTAAGCAAGCTCAATAAACTTCAAGCTATAGACATTTCTGCAAATCAATTAACTGGCTACATTCCAAGTGCACTAGGAAGCTGCAAAGAAATATTAGACCTGAATCTTTCATGCAACACACTTCAAGGTTCGATTCCACTATCATTCAATGAACTTCAAAGTCTCCAAGACCTAGATCTCTCTTCCAACAATTTGTCCGGTGAAATACCCATATCACTAGAAAATCTCACAATGCTCCATCGCTTAAATTTTTCTTTCAACAAGCTATCGGGAGAAGTCCCTAAAGGTGGAGTTTTCAAAAAGATTGGTGCTACAGCATTTATGGCAAATCTTGGTCTATGTGGACCTTGGGTAAGTCTATCAATTATGGGAAGCTTGAGGTCTAAAATGGGCCTCCTAAGAAAATAATAAAATAATAGCTAAACCAATAAAATAATATTTATGAATTTGCAATTCACTTTTTGCACCACAATCCATGTAACCATAGTTAAATTAAATTAAAAAGTTGTATCAAAATAAAATTAATAAAAAAATTGTATTGATGTGACTATAAATAACAATGAGTTTTTCAAGAAAAATTCATTATTATTGAACAACTAATGCATTTGTCCTTTGTACTTAAATAACGTAAAATAAAATATAAATATAAATTCATAAATTCTTAATTATATTATATGTTATTAATTAAAAATTTTATTATTTAAATAGTATAATAATATGTAATTAATATATTATATAAAAATAATATAATATAATATAATAAGTGTATAGGGATATGCATTATTTCTTTCAAGAATTATGAAATGACATTAAGATATTTTTATTCAAAAAATGTGAAATGACATTTATTATGAGTACTTTACTTTGACTTTAAAAGTACTTAGAGCACTATCATGGTTAACCATGAGTTTTTATCCACCATTGAGAATGTCACAAGTAATTACCTTTAACTCAAGCAATGCCACTTCAACCATTAGGGATGACGTCATCCCTTAAAATGTGATTGGTTCTCATAAAGTGAATTTTGATTGTACGTTTTCCTTAGGAGGCCCATTTTAGACCTCAAAATTCCCTTAATGCACCATGCTATTCTCACAAACATAAAAGTGTTTTGAATCTAAAAAGAGTTATCATTCTTGTTGTTGCTATTGCAACAATTGTTGTATTGTGTTTGTTTTTGGGAATATTGTGGAGAAAGAATTGCAAGAGACATATTCAGAGAGAGATTGGTCCATCATTAAATGTGGGGCATCAAAGAATCTCCTGTGTGGAGCTCCTCATTGCAACAAATGATTTTAGTAATGCAAACTTGTTAGGAATTGGTAGTTTTGGAAAAGTGTACAAAGGGATTTTGAAGGATGGCACAATGGTTGTTGTCAAGCTTCTCAATCTATAAAATGAAGGGGCTCAAAAGAATTTTGATAAAGAGTGCAAAGTTTTGGGTAGAGTTAGACATCGAAATATGATTGGGTCATAACTTGCTATTCAGATCTCCAAATCAAAGCTTTGATATTTCCATTAATGCCAAATGGAAGAATAGAAAAATGGTCATATCCCAATGATGGAGAGCAAAGTGGTTTGAGTTTGATTCAAAGGCTGAATATAGCAATAGACATTACCCAAGGCATAACAGATCTCCATCACCATTGTTTTGTGCAAGTGATCCATTGTGATTTGAAACCCAACAATGTTCTTTTGGGTGAAGATATGACTGCATATTTAATAGACTTTGGCATTGCCACTATAGTTTTGCAAATAATAAAGATGTGGATTTCATTTCCACATATGCACTCAAAGGATCTACAGGCTACATTCCTCCAGGTATTATTCAAACTACATACCATATTTTAACCAACCTTGTAATTTTTGTTTTATTTTTTATCTTTATTAACCATTGTGAATTAAAAACCTTAAGATCATGATCTATGAATGCAGAATATGGAGTGGGTGGACAAGTCACAACAAATGGTGATGTATTAAACTTGCAAAAATGGGTGGGTAGCAATTTTCCAAACCAACTAATGGATGTCGTGGACATGGGTTTACTAAGGAGGGCTAGTAGTTGCAGCGACGAAGATAATAATTTCAATTGTCTTAGTTCATTAATAAATGTGGGATTTCTTTGCACAAATGAATCTCCTCAAAGACGACCTACCATGATGGCCATTCTGAACATGCTACAAAACATCAAAGACACTTTTTTGAGCCCTGGTGCCATTCCAAAACTGCAATCAATTTGTAATATTCATTTTTCAGAAACATTGTCAAACGACAAGGAAAATCTATTCCAGAGATAGACTGCAGGGGCATTTACTGGATTTGTCACCTTTAAACAAAGGATGAGCTCTAGAGGCTACCTGGCCCACTAGCTGACTCTGTCTATAGAGTGATTGTCAAGGGACAATATCCCTAATGGGGAAATACAATAAGATTGAGAATCTCTTAAGATAACCCCAACATTGCAGCTATAGTAATAAGCAAATGCATCAAATGGAAAATAGTAGTGAATCATATACACATGAAATGCCGGAGAATACAATGGCCATCATATTAAGACAAAGCAACATAAAATATACATCATCTTGAGGAAATGATCACTCAAGAAGGGCATAGTAAGGCTCAAGAAATCCGTATATATCAATATGAAGAACACTGCTGAATATATCTAGCCCTAGGCCATGACTGCGCAGTTATAGGAGGAACTGCTGCATAAAAGATGGAAATACATAGGTGTAGCAATGATAGGCTCAAATAAAGTGGGGGAGCAAGCTCTCAACCCCTGAAATACATAGCATCAATCCTCTAAAAGGATTGGCTGAAATCTATACAAAAATGGCATTTCGTAGAAATGCCGGAGTAGCTGGGTAGCAGCTACTCAAGAACTGGAAACACATGGAGAAGGCTGAAATAGCTGCAACAAATGAAGAACCCTTCTCCAATGGAAATATGAGGTGAAACGTTGATCCTTTCACCCAAGACTTCTCCTCCAAGTGACTGTCAATCCCTCACAGCAAATCTCCTCTCTGAAAACGCTGTCTACTGAAGGGACTGCGTTGCTAATGATGGAATGTGGTTGGCCTAATGCCAAAGATAGTGGGATATGCTCAAGAACCACCTTTGCTGATTTCCCAATGAATAGAATCTCTCTCCACTGGAAAAAAAGCCCTGGATGGTGTGTGGAAACCTCCCCGACAACACTCGACAACACTGCACAATATCTGCTGTAGAAACTACGCTGATGTAGATGGCTGAAGCTATGGCCTGAATGCCTGAATATGGGGAATGGAGTGCAATCCTTCATGAGATACTCAAGAAGGAGGGGAAATCCTCAACAGGACTCCCTCGTGCCCGAAGGCACTACAGCTCTGTTGAACAACAAGAGGCAACAACAAGTCTCTAGACTTGAATGTAAAAATGATCAAAGATGTGCACAATGGCTGCCTTGCTCCTCTTTTATACAAGTGAGCCTTCCCTCCATGGGCCCTACTTCGAATTAGGGTTTCCTCCATCTAGAATCTTTCCTCCTACGTTGTCCCACATAGTGCTTTCCAAATCATGCCAACGCAGTTTGACTTGGTCAACCTTGACCAAGCATGTTTGCAAAAACCTCCTTTCACACATGGAAGTGTGAAATCCAGCTCCAAATAAGATCCTCTTTCATACTTAGAGGATTTTTATTCTCTATTCATGCAAGGAATGGGTCTCCTACCCATTTTATTCATCTCCTACATAAAATTATCAAAAATTAATGTTCCTCAAAATTTTGGAACATTACAGTCCTCCCCTCTCAAAATATTGCTTGCCCTCAAGCAATTGCAAGGATGCACTGAGTTTCTTTTTTCCCTTCCTCCTATAGCATCCTTGTGTGATGATCTTCTTAAGAAAAGGATGCCATATCAACAATCAAGTCTCCAAACTGTCCCTCCAACATATGCAATCTAGCCTTTGGGTGAACATTCCCAAACAGCTATCATGTAGAAGTAACTATCCACGAAGGAACAAAGAGCTGTCTAAGGGCCTCCTTGAGGCATGAGATATGATATGAAATGGGACTTATCATCCCCCATAGGAATCTCTCATCCCTAAGCCATCAATCATAAAAATAATTTGCCTCCCAACAAGACAACTCATGAAAAATCTCCCTCCACCTTGAACTCTGGAAATGAAGGTGGGATGAAATCTGATCATGGCAAGCACTATAACTTGCCCCATGTTGTCCTCTCCCCCACTTATGATAAGTGTGGAGTGTATGTTGATCCTGGGCTGCAAATGTATTTCCCTCAAATGGCAAAATGAAGAGTAATCCCCCAAGAATCTCTCCTCCATCAATGAAAAAAAATCAGCCGGCCCAAGACATGTCATCTATGATGAATAGGAAAAGATCACCATAGAATGCCCCCATGACATGTTTGCTGTAGGTTATACCATGTGTAGCAAGTACAAAAAATGCCTCATAGGGTTATAATGCAACCTCATCCACTGCGGCTGCAAAAAATAGCATGGCAAGTATTGTACAATAATATCACCTCTACTACTGAATAGTAAAATAGATGAGTGAATCAACAACATAAGGTCAAACACCTGCCCATATACATACAATGGATGGATAACATTACCAAGCCCATGGCTTTTCCCACAAATGAGCAAATATGTGGCCGTAGCCATGCCTCCTCTCATGTTCCCTTTAGAACATGCACTGCAGAAAATGTAAGAGTTTGTCTCACTCAAGGACACACCCAACTCACGTGCCTTTCTCATAATCATGCTTCTTATACAAATCTAATCCATATCAGCAAGGAAGCCATGATTAGCAATACAATGAGGAAAATGCTGAAGGTTTCATGTGTTGCAAGAATGTACCAACAATTTTCCCAAAAGTCACAGCACAGTTTTCCAAACTGCTGCTTTAGAAAATGATATGGCAAGTTGTTTTCAGCTCATGAATAATAATGTATGTTCTGATAATGCATGGTAAGTGGCTGAACATAAATGCTGAACATACATGGAAGGTAACACTTTCCCAAGGCCATATAAAATATGGTTGTCTCCATCATACAAATTGGCCCAATTTTGATCCATGAAGCAACCTGAAAAGCTTGCCCTCTTGTAGAGCCATGCACTGCAAAATAATGGTAAGAGTATACAAATAAGCTAATGTAAGAACATATTTCTTACCATATACCGGGAGTAAGATGATGTATGGGTCCATGAATGAATCCTCCATAGTTGTTTGGCATGCTCCCATGAAGAGGAATGAACTAGTTGCAACAAGAAGACCCTTCTTCTCATGCTTGGAAGTCCAAGTCAGGAAGAATGTATCATAGATGACTTCTTCCACTACCTCATCCATCTCACCTCCTCTTTGTCTATCAAGTGCAACAAATATGAAATGTTCTTGGGACTTGTGGGTTATGGATCCACCACCCTTCCGCTGGGCACACTTCATCCATTGGTTACTGCTCCAAAGAGAGAACACTGTTGGCCTATACACATAGGCTCTCATCAATATCCAGCTCCATTATTTGACATGTTCTTTGTCAAAGATATCTCTCATAATGCTGCAATATATAAGAAGTCTCTTCCAAGGTGGAAGTACCTCCTTATCATCTAAAGTCAAGGAGGGAATGCCATCTGCTCCTTCTCCAACATCATGAATCATGTGAGAGCAAATCTGCTTGTGCTCTCTCCCATCAATGCCAAGCAACTCAAGTGCTTTGCTACCCCATTATGCTCACATCATATGACTCATGTGATGAAGGTATAATGACGGATATATGTGTCATATCAGCAATATGTATCCCTTCTCCTTGCTACCCAATGATGTAAACACCTTGCCACTTCTCCTCTTCTTTGGTACTCCTCCCATGAGGGCTACCATTCTCCCAAACCAATTCCTACTTTTTGCATTTTATGAGAGTTTGAAATGCAGCTCCTTGGAGACCTCTTAGGAAAGGCCTCTCTCCATGACTATGTTGGATCTATGAGGATCCAAATGTGATGGAGGGGATGTCTCCTCTCCACCCATGTTCAACAACGCTGCTGATTCCTCCAATGATGTAGCAGCTGTCTCTTCCTCCGATTCATAATTTGCTTCATGCTTCTCCATGGAGGTGTCATGGTTTACTTCATCCTCCAAAAGTTTACACTCCCATCTTGAAGGCTGAATGCAAATCATCAAAGATGTATGAGGATGAGGGTTCTTCTCCTCCTTGAACCCTTTGCACAACGCAATGCAAACATGAGGCCCTAAAGTGGCCATGTGATTTGATCCTGGGACCTCCTCATATGAAATTCCACCATCCTTAAGATTATTTGCTGAAATAGAAAGTGGAACTTTACTCATACCTTGGTGGATCTTGGGACCTTCTTGTGTGGCTGCAATGGCTTTTCCTCCAATGGCTTCTTCATCCATAGATGTTGAAAGTTGCTCCTCCAAAGCTGTAGCAGTGTTGGTGCAATCCTCCTCCCATGGTGGTGTGAGCTTCTCTTCCTTTGTTCTTTCTTCATCAAAGGTTTGGATCATCCTTTGAGCAAAGACTGCAAAATAACTCACCCTTGAATGGACCAAGAGTTTGAACCACCAAACAGAGGTTTTATCCTCCATGTGCAGCACTGCCATCTCCACTGCTTCTTTCTCTGCCACTGGATGCAGCAATAAAAATGCCTCCAGCTTCTTCTCACAAGTTCTAGCTGAAGTAACCCCATCAAATGTAGACAATAGAAGCCTATTGCCTCTGATCTCTCATTTTCCATAGGGCCTTCTCTCCTCCATCTGCTGCACAGAATGTGAGAATGCTGTAGCTCTCCTAAATGCTGCAGAATGGGGTTTATAGTCACCCAGGTACTTGCATAAGATCTGGAAATCCAAGCATCTTCCATGCTGGTCTTCAAGAGAGTAGGAAGTGCACGAACCTTCCTCTTCTCCTCTTTTCTTATCCTACTCCTCAGGGAGGCTCTTCTTTATTTCAAAATTAGATGAGCTCAGACTCATCTTCTTCATTATTCTCCTTTGAAATCGAACTCACAGGCTGTGCCAATTCGATGCTTTGATACCACTGTAATATTCCTTTTTCAGAAACATTGCCAAATGACAAGGAAAATCTATTCCAGAGATAGACTGCAGGGGCATTTACTGGATTTGTCACCTTTAAACAAAGGATGAGCTCCAGAGGCTACCTAGCCCACTAGCAGACTCTGTCTATAGAGTGATTTTCAAGGGACAATATCCCCAATAGGGAAATACAACAAGATTGGGAATCTCTTAAGATAACCCCTACATTGCAGCTACAATAATAAGCAAATGCATCAAATGGAAAATAGCAGTGAATCATATACACATGAAATGCCGGAGAATACAATGGCCATCATATTAAGACATAGCAGCATAAAATATACATCATCTTGAGGAAATGATCACTCAATAAGGGCACAATAAGCCTCAAGAAATCTGTATATATCAATATGAAGAACACTGCTGAATATATCTAGCCCTAGGCCATGACTGCGCAATTGTAGGAGGAACTGCTGCATAAAATATGGAAATACATAGATGTAGCAATGATAGGCTCAAATAAAGTGGGGGAGCAAGCTCTCAACTCCTGAAATACATAACATCAATCCTCTAAAAGGATTGGCTGAAATCTATACAAAAATGGAATTTTGCAAAAATGCCGGAGTAGCTGGGTAGCAGCCATTCAAGAACTGGAAACACATGGAGAAGGCTGAAATAGTTGTAACAAATGAAGAACCCTCCTCCAATGGAAATATGAGGTGAAAGGCTGATCCTTTCACCCAAGACTTCTCCTCCAAGTGACTATCAATCCCTCACAACAAATCTCCTCTCTGAAAAAGCTGTCTACTGAAGGGACTGCACTGCTAATGATGGAATGTGGTTGGCCTGATGCCAAAGATGGTGGGATATGCTCAAGAACCACCTTTGCTGATTTCCCAATGAATAAAATCTCTCTCTACTGAAAAACAAGCTCTGGATGGTGTGTGGAAACCTCCCCGGCAACACCCAGCAACACTGCACAATATCTGTGGTAGAAACTGCGCTGATGTAGATGGCTCAAGCTATGGCCTGAATGCCTGAATATGGGGAATGGAGTGCAATACTTCATGAGATACTCAAGAAGGAGAGGAAATCCTCAACAGGACTCCCTCATGCCCGAAGGCACTGCAGCGCTGCTGAACAGCAAGAGGCAGCGACAAGTCTCTAGACTTGAATGTAAAAATGATCAAAGATGTGCACAATGGCTGCCTTGCTCCTCTTTTATACAAGTGAGCCTTCCCTCCATGGGCCCTACTTCGAATTAGGGTTTCCTCCATCTAGAATCTTCCCTCCTACATTGTCCCACATAGTGTTTTCCAACTCATGCCAACGTAGTTTGACTTGGTCAAGCTTGGCCAAGCATGTTTGCAAAAACCTCCTTTCACACATGGAAGTGTGAAATCCAGCTCCAAATAAGATCCTCTTTCATACTTATAGGATTTTTATTTTCTATTCATGCAAGGAATGGGTCTCCTACCCATTTTATTCATCTCCTACATAAAATTATCAAAAATTAATGTTCCTCAAAATTTTAGAACATTACACAAATATAACACATTTGTTGGGTAGTACAAGCACTACTTTCAACAACATTTGTGAAGGTCAAAGTTCTTCAACATCTTAGTCTATTGTAACAAATTGGTGCTTGTGTAGCTAAACCATGACGTAATTTGAGTCTTATTTCTAGTCCTTTTTTGTATATAAATCTTTGTTGTTAATTACATGCAAATGTGAACAACATAATGAGATCCACCATAAATGACGTTTTAGAAATGTTTTTATGATTATAAAATTTTCCATTCTATTTTAAAAATATTTTGTATGTAATATCCTTTTTTACTTTTATAATTTAATGCATCCCATTCTTGTTGTATTATTATACATGCAGGTTATATTGTTTTTGTTTTTGGTCAAAAAGTTTTGACAATCAATTAGTTTTGAAATTTTTAACAAATACTATTAAGTTTATAAAAGTTTTGAAAAAAATAAATATTAAACTTAATATTTTGAAAATTACAAATTGATTTTGAAAATTTTTAAATTTCAGTTTTTATTTTCTGATTGATTTATTTACACTAAATAACTAATTTTAATAAAAAATCTCTATACTACCAAATATCATAACAATTAATAAACATTGCACCTATCAAATCTGAATATTTATCAACCTCAACTAACGATGTGTCATTAATTATTCCAGGTGTCATTAATTGTCTGCTAGGTGTAGAGAGGTATGGACTATGAAGGAGATTTGGTTATCTTTCATTGCTCCACCTGTTTAATAGATCACCTGGCATATTTTGTGCATTACCCAATCCAAGAACAAATAATAATAGATTTTGTGCTTGTATGTGGTTTCGATGTTTCCCGCCACTATTATGGTAGGGAAGAGGCCATGGACAAGTGGGAGGGGCACCATGACTGGTGTTGTTGTGAGAATAATGCAGAAATAGAATTAGTTGTGAGTGGTTGAACGAGAGGGTGTAATTAGGAATTGGTTGCACATATTCAGGTTTGTTTCCTCGTTTTCCTGCTCGCGAAGAGGAGAGAGGTGCAGACAACTAGGCTCTGATACCAAATTAAAATGTGAATATGCAAACTATATATTAATTAAATAGATTACACACATTTATACATGAATTAGTCTCAAGATAGGAAATCTATCTTGGACGTACAATCAGTTGGTTGAGGGAATATCTCAACCTCACACCAAATAAGGAAACTAGATTTAGCTAACCTAGAAAATAGGAACAAACTCTATTCATAGAGAGTCACAACTGGACAAGTAGGAATTACACATTCTAACAGTTGTAGCTGAATCTTGTAAGCTCTAAATTTCAACACTTCTCTTACACAAACTTGTATAAAAAAAAAAAATCACTTCTATTTCAAGAGCAGCCAGGCAAAAAGGTTTTCACCTTTGCAACTTCTGGAGTAATTGGACAGCTTGTTGGGCAGTTTGCAAAGATGCATGGGTGTTATGTTGTTTGGAGTGTTAGAAATATATGATCAGAGGATATTGCCAAATTTTGAAAAAAAAACACACACATCTAGTACATCATGAAGGACAGATAAACTATTCACTCCAATTTGTTATCTTCATTGAAATTTGTTTTCATTGATGGGCACTGGATGTACACTAAAGCCTTTCTTTCTGTGAATGGCAGAGATGACCTTGAAGACTCTGGTACACCATGGCATGTAGATCCATCAATTACAAGTGCTTGGAACACTCTTCTCCAAGAGTGAAAAAGTGTAGCAATAAAGTCAGTAAATCTTTATTTCATTCAGTTATAAAAGTTCCAAAAATATTTTGCATGAGGTATTATTCAAGTGATCCAGATCTTAGAAAGCAATATCCAAAGAGGAGTTGTTATCCCTTTGCAAGTGAGGAATCATTTCTGTCAGTTCGGTGATAAGGATGCATCATTTAGAGGATTTATTCATGTCTTATGAAACTCATTTTAGGTGGTTTTCACTCGTTATTTTGAATGAACTTGGAACCAAATTTGCAGTCCTCTCACCTGCTTTTTCTAGGAGCTGTTAATTGAAGCAAAATATGTTGACTTGCAATGCTAAGAGAGCCTATAGGCAGCTGTATCATGCAGATTCTGAAGACAGAAATCTGATACAATCATAAGAGTGTGGAAGCATCACATTTGGCAGTAAAATCATCCAGAAAAATGGAAGGAAAAGAGCCAGTAATATGTTCCAAAGAATGTCAACAGTATCAGTGTGCATGACCGTAATGAGAAGAATCCTTGGAGTTTGAAGAATTGCCTCCAAATCTAGCTAATGGAGTAAGTGCAAGAATTTTGCTGCCCCGGATGATTACTCTCATGAGGTAAGTCCAAATGAAAAGAGCTATCCTCTTAATAGATAAGTCTCTCTCCTGTGAACGAGATTTGAAAGCCATTGGTTCTTTAAAATACTACTTGTCAGTTTAATATAAACCTGCACTTGGAAAAAGATGTTTTATTCCTTTTCAAATGTGTAGTCTGTCCAACTGCAGGATGTCTGATCCATATCTATATTTCTGGTCATTTCAAATTGGGTCGGTATACTTCTATTGAAGCTGCAGGTACAATTGTAGAGACTACTTTGTTGACTGAGATTTCAAACAAGGATCATAACATTACTGATGAACTTCATGTCATGGAAAATGAAGCATTTAAAAAAACTGCAGCGTTATTCAGACAACGAATTTTAAATGAACATTC